>ML780631.1:206468-228817 GCA_009831015.1 Picea engelmannii
GACCTTTTGGGGCTTCTAGATGACATATGAGGGTCCTCCAACTTCGTAAGGCCATAACTCTCAAACCGTGAGGAGTTATGTGACGTTATACATACCACTAAAAATGGCATGAAATGTACTATCCATATAGAATAGTATTATCTCAAACTATATCATAACTCATACCGTTACCCATCAAACAAACTAGGGTCCACTGCCCAAAACTGGGGTCTCCAACTTCTCATGGCCATAACTCTCTAACCATGAGGAATTATGTGACATTCCACATACCACCGGAAATGACATGACAAGAACTATACATCTAGGATATTTTCCCTGAAAAATTCACTTTCCTTCATCTCATTATTCCACAATTAATCATGGGTTCTCTTACTCCACAAAGCGTCTTCCCGTGAGGGCTTTCACCATAAGGGGACCACGTTGGAGTTCATCCATATTTACTTCTTTCAACCATGAAAAAAAAATAATGAGTCATATTTACATAAAAAACTATTGGGTCCATTACCCAAACCTTTGTGCTATGGGTCTTTCTTCAAGGGTTGACATCAATGACAACCAACCTTAATCAACAACCCTGTATGACTCCAGTTAAGCCATAAACCTACATCATGCCAAGATGCCATCGAAGTTCACGCTAGGACTCCCACCCATTAAAAAAATAGGTCTCAAATTGGCCACGTCCCTATTCCACTGAAATAAGTAAATACCAAGATTGCCAATAGGATTTACCATGATTAAAACCGTCTCGTCGGAAAACTCACACCCGGATTGCATCCATACGGTCATGATGAGTAGAAGTTACTACTAAAACTTACCTGTTAAGCCAAGTATAAGGCTCTTAGAACTCAGCTGAGAATGTACTGTTTCTAAAAAGAGCATATCCATCTCTGAACTTAGCAGTGTGCACCAGTTAGGACCATTGTAAAAGATACAGACGTAACCTTAGCTCTTACCTGTCATGGAAGTGAAAATGTTGAGAGCCACAACAAGCTGAAGCACCATGAATAAAGAAGTGGTACCAGATGAGCCCTGCGACCCCTGGGTCGAGATCCTGGGCGATCTCAAAGGGAAGGTAGAGTAAGTTAAGCTCCTCAACGTCGACCTCACGGATACATCCTTATTCCCACAGATGCACACATACATATTTTGGGATATAGTCCCATATGGAGTCAGAGGAATGCAAGTAGTACAGAAAGAAGAGTTCATCAACTTATTTAACTCGACCATCATGAACCTGAGAGACTTACCAGTCTTTGGTACCACAGGCGAGATCGCGCGCTGCGTTAAAATTTCTGATAAGTAGGGTGCATGACAAAATTATATGGTTGTATATGTGGTATCCAATCCATGCTGACAACATCCAACAACTTACTGGATTATCCTCCCAAGGAGAGGATGTGTCGAAGGAATTCTAGGGTCCCAGGAAGCATGGGAAAAATAAAGGTGAGCTTAGCCTTTACGAGAAATTTAACACAAAGAGAGGAGGATACACAACAGTAATTGAAGAAATACTGCTTGAGACAGTCTAGACTAGATACTACATCATAGCCAACAAGGTTATGAGGTCTTGCTACAAGGGATAATGCACTCTAGATGCGTTATCAGTCGCTGACTTCTGCGCAAATGGAGCAATGTTCAACTAGTGTAGTTTCATGTTGGAGGAACTTCTAATAGCTTATGAGGAAGCACAAGAGAAGGGAAGAACCTTCACCTATGGATACCTACTTGTGGAATTTGCAATGCTCAAATGGAAGCTTCCTCTTTATAGACCACTGAAAATACTAGATAATGGGCGCATGGCGAAGATGTTTGAGCCATGGCAGTCCAAACAATACTTGGAGAACACAACACTCAACAACGTAACATTTGCTAAATGGTATAATTGTATGATAGACGCAACACAGTGGCTGAGCATCCCGCAGGAGCTCCTCAAATGTAACACGAGGAATATCGCCTTCAACATGAACCAGCACAACACATTCATCTAGTCGAGACATGTCAGCAAGGAACATTTCCACACACAGATTCTTCCATTCTATTTGGATGAAGAAGCCTTTGATAAGGAAGTCATGTCATGGCCAGGAGTCAAACGCGGCCAGCGTAAATCAGGAATGCATTACATTTTTTCTGTGGAGCTTCTAAAGAGGAATGACAACGAACCAGGAGAAGGATCGAGTTCAGGCCCAAAGAAGAACAAGCCAAATGCTCCAGCACAAACAAAATCCAAGGGGGAAGAAAACATACAACAGCTAGAGCGAAGAAAAATACCGTCCTGCTGACACCTACTAGACGATGTTGTGTTGTTAGGTGTGTAGGTTAACCAGATCTTGGGCATTATGCTTGGTGTTGAACCATTGGTGAAGAGGCCCAGAACTAGGGTCTAACCGAACAAACCTCTGAACCCATAGCCCCTTGCATCTACCACTCCCTAAACCCATGCCATGACCAAAGCCACCACTATCATTGATATTCAGAATGACCCAGAGCCTGAAACACTTCCGTACACAGTCATTGTTGAGAACCCTCCATCACCACTCCAACTACCAAACCTCATCATTACCGGTCCACATCATACCATGACGTCAGAACCGATGCAACTCAATCCACCAGAGATAGTGGAGTGATGACCCCCACAAATAAAAAGAGAATTACCCAAACCAAGATCAGAAATTTATGGTCCTGACACCAAAGCCCCAGAGCTGAGCACGATGCTGGATGATCTGAATCCAAATGCCTAGGAACAACAGCCTGGAAATTCAGCACAAGAAGAAGACACCTGAGCTAGAGAGGAGTCAGAACTCGACAACAACTAGCAAACCACCTCACCAGCCAAGGGTGAGGGTGCCCAAGAAATCATGGCACATCAAGAAGAAGGACCGAAAGAGTCACAGATACCAGATGCGCACAATGAACTAGAAGCGACAACTCAGCAGGATACAACAACCATGCGAGCACAAATGGAGCAGGTTCTCCAGAACCCTCAACAATGTGCAAAATTGATGCAACTCTGCATAGCCATAACAAAGGTTCTGACTCTTTTGCCAACAGATCTAAGGTTGAGAATTGCACCAGTGCCACCAACGAAGGAAGAGGTAGAAACTCGCTCAGACCATTCAATGGCCAGTGCACTCCCACTACAGACACGAGCACCCACTGAAGCACCTCCTTCATCTACCGATGTGGTACACTAGCCAATGCCATAATTATTTGGATTAATCAGGGTATCCATGGACCAGTTGGAGCAAAGACTCCAGGAGGCTGAGAGATCTGCCAAGATTGCAAGGAAAGAAATTTTTTTGGCGCACACACATAGAATGCAAGAAGCACGTGACAAACTCCAAGTCCAACGCAAACTATAAAAAGTACATGAAAATATTGTTGAGGCTTCGCCAAAGATTTAGAAGGTTTCACCTGAACTACCTGACGCCAGTGACATAAGTGAGCCAGAGAAACAGATCGAGTTGTTACAGGAAGCATGGATGCAACTCGCCAATCGCACTAACCATCTCCAAGTGAATCTACAACAGGTCTAGCAGGAAGCAGAACAACAACCTCAACAATTCTAGGAACAAATGCAGAAGATAATATTGCAAGGAAACAATGCCAGATCTGCACTGCACAATCACACACCAGACTACACCAAAATCTTCATAGAATTCAACGACTGGATTGGAATCATCACTCGATGAAATCAAGTCTTAGAGGAGGTATGCACAAAGATCTAGGTGTTGAACAAAGAATTTGTGGTCAAAATGGACCCCATGGAGCAATAGCAGAAGTTCAACCGAATTCAACAAGCCGACAACAAACTAAATACACTCTATGAGGCACAATCCATAGCCAACAAAGAGTTACATGATTTTTGACCGGTAATTCAAACCACCTATATGAAAATGCATCAAGTCAATGCAACAGCCGATTCTGAGTGGAACTCATTGGTTGCGACCAAGAGAAAGGAGTACATCAAAGAGACAACCCAACAGTTCCTTGTGGAAGCATCACTCCTCGCCCGAAAATGGCAGGACAAAGTTGAAATATTTCAAGGAGTAAAGCACAGAGAATTAGATATGGTACCATAATTGGGCCTTTCGTTTGAGGAGATAAAGGAAGAAAAAGAACAAACAGAAGAGCACAAAGAAGAAGAAAAGACGGACAAGGGAAAACAACAGATGCTCCTGGAGGATGTGAAAGAACCAAGAGCTTGACTCGAGGACGAGTCAAGGATTGTGGTCAGAGCCTATTGGGCCCTTCATTTTGAGAAAGAATTAAGCAAATTTTGACTAAGAACAAGTTGCGGAAACTCCATAAGAGGCTAGGAGAAAGAGAAACAAAAAGAAGTTGCAGAAGCCAACGCAACACCAATGAAGAAAAAAACGGTTGTAGCAGAACAAGAAAGCATGCAAACCGAGATGGAAGACACAACCCAACTATATATAGGACTGAACGTAATTGTAAAAGGGTTGTCGTTATTATTGTTTTTCTCCTGTTAATTGGTTTGTCGCTTTGTAATTGGTTCATTAGTTTGTGAGTTAGTAAGCTGGGTTGAGTTGAGTCAGGTTGGTCAGAGTCGCCCAGATTTTGGGATTAGCTATTGATAATTGTTGTAGGTCAGGAAAAAGACATGTCTGAGTCTGTAATGGATTAGAACTATCAACTATAGGATTGGAGCTCTGTGAAATGGGTCTAATAGACAAGAGTCTGTACTAAGCCCTACTATGTAAACATGAGTCTGTAATTAGAGAAATATCCTAAAGATAATATGAAGTAGGACCAAAATTCAAAATATGTTGTGTCTTTACATGCTTACTTATGCACTACAGTATTTCCTTTATGGTTTATGAGTTCTATTTGATGGTTTGGTGTTTGAATGTTTTCTCGCAACGTAAGTAGGTTGGATTCCTTCATTTATATGTTTCAGATCTATCAATGTCTCTTGCGTAAGAACAAGAATGAGTTTTGAATGCTCTATGGATCCTCTTTGGTCTTCTCCCTACCCTTCCCTATATATCTATCTCAGCAGCACTTTGGGTGAGACTTCTTCTCTTCGGAGAAAATGAAAATGCCAACGCTCTAGAATACATAGTACCTTTTGTTGGTAACATGAGAAGGACCCTGGTTTGATCAAATTCGCACCAACATATCTATATTAGATTTTGCTTCAAAGGATTTTGGTCTTCTTTGAGAGGAATGACGTGCTAAATCACTCTAGTTTCATAGACTTTCAGGTCCTCGTAACTCCAGGAGAAAATGTTAGGAAAGTCTTGCATGAGTTTGATGTATCTCTACATTATCTCTGGACTGAGCGCCTTTGAAAATTTGAATATCCTAGTATTCTCCTGGGTCCTGATGTTGCATTTCTTGACATTCTCATCATTCACAGTGATCTTGGGATTTTTGGCTACATCGTTTTCATTAAACAACTTTTCCAACGGAACCAATCCCTTGGGGATGATATTATTTCTTAGCTGCACTATGTCCCTTCCAGCTATCTGGTTCTAAAATGGGTCATCGTTACCGTGCACAACTGGGTTTCCATATTCATCGCAACAACACTCATCATCAATGTTCACATTAGTGAACTCATCGCTCATTTGGAGAAATATCTCCACCTATTTTTCATCTTCAAACACCTACCAATACTTGATATTATCTGGTACTGTCGGCCTATGTTTGACTTCAATCTCATACTTTCTATTGGGGAAAATTGTAATATTAAAAACTGAAGCTGAGTTGGCCAGGGCATCTACAATTTGATTCTTCCCCCTTGGGATCGTTAACAAATTATACTCTTAGAATTCTCTGAGGAGGTCTAGCACTAGATTCCTATATGCTCCCAGTATGGGGTGCTTGGACTGGTATATACCTTTCATTTGATTTATGAAGAGCTTAGAGTCTCCATGCACCGCTATCCTCTTTGCGCCCAATTATTTCAAAGTTCTCAAACCCAAAATCAATGCCTGATACTCAGCCATGTTACTTGTAGAATCACAGGCAAGTTTGTAAGAGAATATTTTTGAGCCCACCTTGGGAGGATTTATCCATACACTTGCCCCTGCTCCCTCCTTGTTTTCAGCTCTGTTGAAGCTCATGTTCCACATTTCATTCTCCGTGCAGTTTCTTGGGTATGCACACTCTTTTGATCGACACACGGCCTTATCCTCAACAGTCATGACAACCGTCATCTCCTCCCCTTGAAAGCTCAGGCCATTGTAAAATATCGAGGAGCCGATCTCCGTGTCGAAAAAGTAGATAGGATGGTTGCTTGGATGGGTTTTTCTACTCACCATTTACTTTAACAACACCTCTTTGTACAATCATCTCTCTTGGCCGAAAAACAGGATAGTGGCATATGACTTAGCCATATGGAGGGTTCCCTTCAATTTCATGACCTACGACCTTGATAATAGCATGTCAAATTTAGGGGTATCTCATCCACAACCACATCCATAACTAGATTCTTAGAAGGGATTTGGGATAGCGACACAACCAAATCTTTGATCAGACCCAATAATTTCACTTTCCTCGAGTCGAAGGAGAAAATATCCTTACAGGTCCTGGTGATGTCCAAACCTAAATCATCCATGACCACTTTTGCCATGCGATTGTGGGATGCTCCTGAATCCATCATGGCATTATGAAAAGTCATGTCATGGATTTTGAGGATGACATAGAAAGGGGGAATGTCCTCAGTGTCACTTGTTTCTTCCATGCCCGGACTGAACAAAATGGCAGGGTGGTTATCTTGGATGTTAAGGGTGTCAGGAGTCTCGTACATATTTAAAATTTTAATAATCTGATCCTGATACTCTCCTTTCTTGATGAGCTCGTTGAAATGGACGAATATTTTAATTTTTTCCATTTTATTTTCAATGTTAAAAGGGGTGGAAACTTTATCTTTCTCTTTGACACCCATCTCCCAACTTTTTTATGGTGCTTTCTTTAAAGCCTCCTCTTTTGAATTTCTCTTTTCCTTTGCATCCTTGGCCAGGTTGTCTTTCTTTGTTTGTCTTGCGAAAGGGGTTTTCTATTGAGGTTACTTTGTGGGATTCACATGTTGAGGTTCTGCAGACGCCTTTTATCTCATGAGGTTGTATTTCTTTTGATACTACATGATGGCATTGTAATATTTTTTCCTGAATTCCTCCATCTCCGAAGACAACATGTCATCCATCTCCAACATAGTAGCATTATTTTCATCCATGAATTGATCATGTTCTCCCTTCATCAAGAACACGTGCATGTCCATGTCATCACAACAATGCATTTGATCTTGGATCATCTGATCAAAATCTTCATTTGAGTAATTGATTTGGAAGAAAGGTCTTATTTATTGATCACACTGGTCTCTTTATTCCATTTTTCTTATCTGCGGGACCAGACCCCTTCTAAAGGTTTGATTCTTGGGTTGGAAATCATTTTGTTCTCGAGTGGCAGGATTTTTTTCCATGGACATCCTTTCCATCATTTTCTCCATATTCTTTATCATTAAATCAAACTTGTCATCCGACAATCTAGAAGTTGAGGGATGTGCATCTCCTTGGGGCTTATTTCCATTTCTATTGAAATTTTGTTTGATATTCCCCGATGCCATAAGATTTAATTAAACTTTAATTGCATCACTCATCATGGTGCCTATATTATCAGATCTCATTTCCCTTAGAAGCAAGGTGAAATCACTATCAAAAGAGTTGGCGTATCAGAGTTGCGCAGCTCCGGGAGGTGGCTTGACTTCTGCAGGGATTGAGTTGTAGACCTTTGTGAAATAGGCCAAGAAATCTTGCACCGTCTCCTTTGGTGCTCTCTTCATATTTTTGTGATGTGTTAATAGTTGCAAAGGATTCTTTTTGTCTCCCCATCTGGCAAGGAACAATGTTTCAAATGTTGCGAAGTTGGGAATGCTTGGTTCTTGAAGGGCCTTAAGCCACTTCCTAACCTCCCTTGAGAGACTCTCCGTGAACAAACTCATATTCGCATCCTCATGATATACCTCTTCTAGATCAACAAAAGCATTGAACCAATCCAAGTGATTTTGGGAAGAGGTGTTTCCCTCGACATCATATAGATTGATCCTCTGGTTGTAATTCTTGGGAAAATCATGCAGTTGGGTTGGCAGGGTAAGGGGGGAAAATCTGGAGGCCATTTATCTAGGGTGGTTTGGGATTTGCGGGATTCTCTGAGTGCGGACTACAACATATTGTGATATTTTGTTTGGTATTAGAGATCGAAACCTCTTCTCATCGAAGACTATATCATCCAAGATGGTTTCTGATTTAGACCTGAACATGGTTTGTTCGAATAGGGTGTCGAAATAAAGGTTGTCAATTCTTTCTACACCATCTTTGGGTAAGGATAAGTTTATGTCTAGTTAATAGAATGGGTCTTTTGCCTACTCCTTTTCCCTACGTAAAAGTTTATCGGGATCATACACATGTGCTACAAGATCTGGGTTAGGATTGGCTCTAGTATAAATTGTCTTTGGAGCTAGGACTTATAAGTTGCGCTACTCTATGCTACTGGTCTCTTTTACTGGAGTTTCTAGGGTAAAGGTTTTAGCCAATATAGGTGTTCGGCCCACTATTACCCTCATGAGTCAAAACTATATCTTTAGTTGTTCTCCCAGGGAAAATTTTATTCAATTTCATCCCCGACAACAACGCAAAAATGTTAGCACTCTGTCAAACTAGTTTGGCTAAGAAAATGAATGACAAAGGTAACCTACAAACCAAATTTAAGGTTGGAAACTAGCCTTTCAGACCTAGAGATGGCTCTCTCAAAGACTTTGTCTCTATACAGGTTGTGGCTTTGAATTGTTGTCTAGGTGTAATACGTTCATACAATATTTCTGGTCCTATCGGCAAGAGAATGCAAAACCTTGGGCCATGGAGTCAAATTAAAGAAAACAAGAGAAAGAAATGACTTGGAAACTAAAACTCAAGAGGATAAAGGATAAGTAGTCAACGAACTTTCAATTTAAATTCGTTGTGTGTGGTGAGAGAAAACACATAAAATAACTCAGAGCACCACTGGAGATGAATTTTGAATTAACTTAGAAGAAAACACAGTCGTCTAAATGGAGAAAGTCTAGACCACTGCGCGGTGAATTCTAGACTTGTAAAGTGTTTTGATTTAGACAAAAATACAGATATGAATATAAAGAACACAAGAAGCACGTACATAAGAGAGGTCACAATACATCAAACCACTACCATTAAAATCTTTTCATCAAAGTTTTAAGACCTTTGAATTAAACTTCAATTGGTTTTGGAAGTTACATTCAAGAGTCATTGTCTACATTCCTTTTCCAACGAACCTGGATTACATTGAAAAGATGCAATATATAGAAAAAGATGCGTTGCTTGGGCTTCCCTATCCCCCAACTACCATCCCTAGAAATTAGGCTCTGATTATTCCCTGCCAAATGATCCTTCAGATGGCACTTTACTAAGAATAGAAACTCAATTGTAACCAATCATATAATAACTGACACTTTTACCATAAGAGTTCGATCATCAGTAAGATTACATCGTTAAGAAGTTACACATTGGTGCTTTTCCTTTGACAGGTTATCGGGATGATCAAGTTCTTTTCCAGACTCCCACCACCTAGTGTAATGAATTTGATTATTTTTGCACGATCATTGGTTGAGGTGTGCATGTGGTGGGTAACCATGAACTGTCACCGATGTTTCCAAGATGACAACTCAAGTTAGGGGACAATGCCCTTCTACAAAAATGTCATGTTCACATCCTACACTTGTCCTTAGTGATATGTGGGTTTCCATCATTTGCATGACGTATGTATGTCGTGCGGGTACATGTCAAAGACCCTACTTCATGGTAGGAAACATGACACGGGGAGGAAATATCTCGTGTTGCATTCAAAAAAGAAAAACGGGGTTGGTCAATTAAGTTTCTGGCATCGTCTGCAGTCTTGATATCTGAAGCGTTTTCCTGAGAGACCAGTTGCACCTTTTTTTATTCTTTACTTGTCTTCACAAGATCGTGTTCCCCTTTAGCTTCATTTGTGCACTAGATAGAGCTCCACGAACATCTTCCATGGCTGGTCCACATTCCCTGAAGTGATCCACAATTCTCTCCTATGGCATTCTCTGTGCTTTGTGCAGCTAAATGATGGTGTCTTGCACTTCTCTAAGTTGCCTCTTGATCCAAGTCACATTCCCTTCTCGCCCCTGTGACACTGGTGTCTCAATGGTCTTTTCTGCTAACTTCTTTCTCAACTCCCTTTTCTCCTAGTACATCTAAGCAATAGCGAGTTGTGCTTGCTTTAACTGTTGTGACGACTAATAGCAACCTGCCCTCAACGACACGACCACTCTCACCAGGAACTTCAACAATCTCGGCCCAAAGAGTCAACATCTCTCCAACTCTCTCGGGAGTTCTTTACCCATAGTCTTCTCGACGATCCTCCCTTCGTACTTCGAAAGATCGGGTTTTGCGATATCGCGAGACTCGCAGCACTGTCCTCGTGCACTCAACTGCCGAGTCTTGAGTGTCGATGGTCAATGGTCAATCCTCAGAGTATCTCCCCTGGCGATGTTGACCACCTGATTTCCTAAACCCTGAGCGCTGAGGTGTTGATGTCCCGACGCGATGCCACCTGTATTCCACTATTCCTCTAGGTTCCCACACTGCCACGTCAACCTCGGGATTTCGTGGGTCGCAAATCCGCGATCCAAGTGCTCTTGTTGTCGAAAACCCCGAATGCTGAGTTCACGAGTTTCCGGCTTTGTGACACCTGTTCGCCTCACAATCGACGGCCCCGATTAACTCGAGAAATCGCAACTCGCTATTTCGACGTGCATGGAACTCTTGCACTCGCCAACCCCGATATGCCGATATGCGATGACAACTGGTTTCACTTGCACTTGAAGGTTAGACCTCTCGCTGCTTCTCCCAGATCCAACAGTCAACGCAACTTCACGACTCTTCTCAGCAAATTCAAGTCGTCGATTCTCTTCCTCTTGAAGAGTTCCTCCGCTTCACCACCTTCGTCCTATATGAACTTCACTGGGGTCTGTTCCCACAATGAAACAAAGGTACTCTCCCTCCTGAGCTTGATTCTCTCTAACTCCCTTAGAGATCTTTCGAGCACTCTGCTCACACTTCGTCCTTCAACCACTTTCAAAGTGTTGAAGTCTTCCAGGTTCTGCGCTTTCACAGTCACAGAAACCCTGGCCTTTCTTATCTCAGACTTGCTACTGAGACTTCACGTCCAACCTGCACTCACCTGCACGGTTCGAACTGTCAACACAACTTTGGTCGACGAGAATAAGAGCTTCACTGTTGAACCTCCTTGACGCACTCTATGCGAAGGAACTCGACTGCACTCGATGCAGGAATCTCCTGGTTCAAACAGTGAAACAATTTGGAACTTACTCTCTCATTCTCTCAGGTTTCGAACCTGATATGCAATTATATACGCAGCATATAGAAGATAAGCATAAAAGGAAGCAAACATGCAAAGGCATAATATCAACAACACACAAAGCTCAAACACATCCATGAGATTGAATCAAAGCTTTCCTATTAATTCAATGTCTGTACATGGGGTTTCTTCACAAGCTCTCTGCTCTGTTCTCTTCTTGCTCCTCCCTCTGCAAATGTTGAATCCAGAATTATCTAATCATACAATGATACAAAAGAGGGTGCCTATATTCCGTTTTCCCTCTCGAAATCCAAAACTGTCTAATCTACAGTTAATTCCTATCTAACAGCATTAAAACTATTAAATGCCTCCTTATCTATATTACAATACAAGTGCGCTCTTATGAATGCTTTCATTCAAATGACAGCGCAACAATCTTTTCAAAGTAATTCAAAAATGTATGTGCTGGCGCTGTCCAGCTGTTTGTTCTCTTTCCATGCGCTGGCTCGCTTGATGAAGTCGTAGATGCTCCTGCATCATACTCCTCGGCTCAAAAGATTTCATGGGCTCTTGTCCACGAGTTCCTATAAACTATGCCCATGCTTCTGTATCACTGCCTCCATCTCCTAGCTGGCATCCTCCACTGGGTGATTCTTCCATTTCACCAGGTATTCAAAATACTGCTTTCTCTTGGTCTTCCTTCCAACTCTCTTATCCAGTATGCACTCCATCTCAGGTTTCTGTGCAACTGGTAATTGCTTCTTCCATTCTATCACTGGTCCCTCAGTCCCAGTGCCTGTTTCGTTAGCCTTGTAGGGGTATAAATCCGAAATGTTGAAAATCGGAGATATCCCGATGCCCTCTGGCAACTCAAGCTCATATGCATTTTCCCCGAATTTCTTCAGGACTCTGCATGGCCCGATTTTCTTCATCTTGAGCTTGTTGTATGTTCCCCTTGGGAACCTTTCTTTCCTCAAGTGTGCCAGAACCATGTCTCCAACTTCAAACTAAAGCTGCCTTTTCCTCTAATCGGCTCTACGCTTGTATTCCTGATTTGACTTTTGCAATCGTTGCTTCACCTTTGCGTGAAGTTCCTGCATTGCCTCAACGAATTCTTCAGCTCTCGCGCTGCTAGTTTCAGCCTGTTCTGACTCCCTGAGCTCAGAAACTCCTCTCGGTTATGTTCTATACAAAATTTGGAATGGACTCTTACCTGTACTTCGATTCACCGAATCATTGTACACAAATTCTGCCTGTGGAAAAATCTGATCCCAACTGGTGTGATGCTCTGTCACCAGGCTTCTCAACAGATCCCCCAAGCTCCTGTTGACCACTTCCATCTGCCCATCTGTTTGCGGATGGTAAGCAGAACTGAATGCCAAGTCAGTCCCCAGCTTCTTCCATAGCGTCCTCCAAAAATGGCCTATAACTTCGTGTCCTGATCCGAGACGATGCTTCTCAGCAATCCATGCAATCGCACGATCTCTTTGAAAAATAAGTTCGCGATGTGGGTTGCATCGCTGGTCTTATGACACGGAATGAAATGTGCCATCCTTGAAAACCTGTCCACTACCACAAAAATGGAATCAGCTCCTCGCTGAGTTCTTGGTAACCCCAAAACAAAATCCATACTGATCACCTCCCATGGCCTCTCAGGTATGGGCAACAGCTGATAGAACCCTGTGTTCTGCTTTCGTCCTTTCGCGTGTTGACATATCCTGCACCTGTCAACAAACCACTTTACATCGATGCACATGCCAGGACAATAATAAGATTCGCTCAACTTGGCGAACGTCTTGTCATGTCCAAAATGACCTGCTAAGCCCCCATTGTGCTTTTCCTTCACCAAATTCTCTCTCATAGAGCAATCTGGAATACACAATTGATTGCCTTTGAAAAGCAACCCATTCTAGATCAGGTAGTCAATCCACGGACTCCTATCCCTGAGAACTGGGTTCTCGGTTGCTTCGTATGCTTCATCGAAATCTACATCACCTGCATACATATCCTTCAGGTTTTCAAAACCCAAGGTCTTGACCCTGAACTCCTGCAGCAACAAGCACTTCCTGCTTAAAGTGTCAGCCACCTTGTTCGCAGTCCCCGAAATGTGCTTGATCACAAAGGTGAAATTCTGCATATACTCTACCCACTTTGCATGCTTTTGATTCAGCTTCTCCTGCTGACTCACGAATTGTAATGCGTGATTATCGCTGTACAAAACAAATTCCTTGGGTATGAGATAATGCCTCCACTTTTTCAATGCCTGTATAATGGCATAGAACTCCTTATCATATGTGGAGTACTTCAACTTGGCATCATCCAACTTCTCGCTGTAGTATGAAACAAGTCTGTCATCCTGACTCAAAACCCCTCCAACAACGTACCCACTGGCATCACACTTCACTTGGAAGGTTTTTTGAAAATATGGCAACACTAACACTGGTTGCTCAGTTATCTTCCGCTTCAACAGATTGAAGCTCCATTCAGCCTCTGTTGTCCATTGGAAAATCTTATGCCGCTTTTTCACAGTGTCCATCATTGCGGCACTAATTCCACTAAAATTCCGAATGAATTTTCTGTAGAAGCTTGCCAAACCGTGAAAGCTCCTTACCTCAAAAACATTTCTCGACGATGGCCAATTCCTGATTACGTTCACTTTCTCAGGATCCATCTTCAATTCATTAGCCGAAATTACAAAACCCAAATAAACGAGTTCTGTCTACATGAATGAGCATTTCTTCAAATTGATCAGTAGCTTCTCCTGCTGTAGCCTTTTCATCACAATGGCCAAATGTTTTAAATGCTCAGCCCTGGTTTTACTGAAAATCAGTATATCATCCAGGTACACCACCACAAATTTGCCAATGAATTCTCGCAAGACTTCATTCATCAGCCTCATAAAAGTGTTGGGTGCATTTGTCAAGCCAAATGGCATGACCAGCCATTCGTACAAACCCTCGTTTGTTTTGAATGTTGTTTTCCATTCATCTCCCTCTCTCATCTGGATCTGGTGATATCTACTCTTGAGATCTATCCTTGAAAAATAATTTTCCCCACTCAGGAAATCCATCAAGTCGTCCATTCTCAGCAATGGGAACCTGTACCTGATGGTGATCTTGTTTATCGCCCTGGAGTCTGTACACATCCTCCAACCTCCATCCTTCTTTGGACTCAGTACTGTCGGAACAGCACACGGACTAAGACTTTCTCTCACTAGTCCCTTGTCCTGCAAATCCTGAACCTGCCTTTTGACTTCCTCGTTCTCCTGAGCTGTCAACCTGTACGCTACCTTGTTCGGTAGACTTGCCCTGGGTATGAGGTCAATGTGGTGACTCACACTCCTCACTGGTGGCAATGAATGAGGTAGTTTGTTCACGATGATATCAGCGAACTCTCCCAATAGTTCCTGAATCTCCTCCGGCAAGTCGTCCACTCTTGTGCTTGTCAGGACAATTCTCGGCTTTCTGACAACAAAGAACTGTGGATCCTCATCCTTCTCCAGCTCCGTGAGAAGCTCTTTCTCGCTCATGAGAAGTATCGTGTTGCTCACTTCCCGCTTCACTTCCTTATCTTTTATTGGAAGCAACCTATGGAGTCTCCCATCCTTTTCCAAAGTGTAAGTGTTCATTCTCCCTTCATGAACAACATTTCTATCATACTGCCATGGTCTACCCAGCAGTATGTGGCATACATCCATGGGAATGACATCGCACATAATCTCATCATGATAATTCCCAATCTTAAATTTAACTAAGCATTGTTTAGTGACACTTACCCGGTGTCCTTTTTGTAACCACGAGACTTTATATGGACTCGGGTGCTTAGTTGTTTCCAGCTCCAGCTTTTCCACCATCTTAGCCGCAACGAGATTATCAGTGCTCCCGCTGTCGATGATGACTTTGCATTTCCTGTCCTTGGTTGTGCAAGCCGTTCTGAATAGCCTGCTTCTTTGCACTGAGCTGTCCACCTCTTTCTCCGGTGTCAACAGAATCTTATGTGTCCCAAGCGATCTTCCGCTGTTAGCATCTTCTGACTCAGCATCACGCCTCTGCGCCTCAGTAATGTGAGCTCCTCCGTTGTCCATTTTCCTGTTTGGACAGTCAACGGCTTTATGTCCGTCCTTTCCACATGTGAAACATGTGATGACTCCTCCGCGACCTCTTCCTCTACCTCGGGTACGAGGAAATGTATTGGCATCAGCGTATCCTTCTTTCTAATCTGTTTGTTGTCTCCTCGACTCAAAAATTTTTTGCCTCTGCTGCGAGGTTCCACCTCTTTCAGCTCTACCCTGAGGTCTCCTCCAATCCTCCTTGGGCTTTTGAATTCTTTCTTGGGCAAATTCTTTGCCTCTAGTCTGACTTCTGCCTCGCCCTCGCTGTCCCTGCTTGCGGCTCAGCTTTTCCTTGGCTTTTAATGCCATCTGGTACGCATCCTCAACTGTGCAGATGGTAACCATGCTCAACTCATCCTGAATTTCATACCTGAGACCATTCAGGTACCTCGCCACCTTTTCGTCATCACTCTCCCGATGACCAGCTCGAATATTGAGCCTATAAAATTCTCCGGTGTACTCCTTCACCGTCATCAGCTTTTGTCTCAGGTTTTGCATGCGCCTGAACATAGTGATCTGGTAATCCCTCGGAATGAACTTCGCCTTCATCTTGGCGATCATCCGATCCCATCTTTTAATCTTTTGTTTTCCTTTGGAACGCTTGTCTGCCTGCAGCTTGTCCCACCATAGGGCTGCATGTCCCTTCAACTTTGTGACGACATGCCTTACTTTCTTGTCCTCTTCGATGTCTTCACAATCGAAGTAGGTGTCGAGTGCTCGGATCCAATCCAACAACTCTTCAGCATTCAGACTTCCCTCATAGACGGGAATGTCCATCTTTGTCTTCGAGCTCATCCTCGAAATGGCTCTGATCAACCTTTCGATGGATGCGTCTTCCGCTGAGACTTCTTCTTGGTCATGTCCAGCTTCCTCTTCCACCTCAGAATCACTGAACTCTGTTGTACCAGATCCATGCCTCTGGGTGGTCTCCATCTCTTCGAATCTTGTCCTGAGATCTTGAATTTGACATTCCATTTCTGGGTTGCCTACTAGCCTACCCCTCCTTCGCGCGTCCCTGTCTTCCCGATCAGGTGATTGCCTCTCCCTCCTGGGCGACATTATGTCTTTCCTTCTCTCTACTATCTGAACAAAGAGAACTCCAACTCCCGCTCTGATACCACTTAATAGCAACCTACCCTCAATGGCACGACCGCTCTCACCAGGACCTTCAACAATCTCGGCCTGAAGAGTCAACAGCTCTCCAACTCCCTCGGGATTTCTTTACCCATAGTCTTCTCGGCGATCCTCCCTTCGTACTTCAGAAGATCGGGTTTCATGATATCGCGAGACTCGCAGCACTGTCCTCGTGCACTCAACTGCCGAGTCCTGAGTGTCGATGGTCAATGGTCAATCCTCGGAGTATCGATAGGTTCTAGCCGAATAACATGCATGAGCAATTCCTTAGTGACTGGTTTTTCACGTGACTCGCTTGGGGCTTGTGCCTTTCTGGTATCTTTGTTCTTCCTTGGCCTAGCCCTTTTCCAGGGTCACGATTGTTGGGGAGAAAAGGATTCACATGTATTTCCTTTCTCTGCATCCCTTCTTATTTCTGGCTCTGCGATGTGTGATGTTTCTTTTCCCATGGGTAGAGGGGAATATTCTTTGGGGTCCCTAGGAATGTCCACTGCAAGTATAAACAAATCCCAACTCTTGCCCAATATTCACAATTTCTCAACTATCAATAATTTGATTAGTGAGATATGAGATAAGTTCTTCTTCAACTTATTTGCTTCAACTTGGACACTGTCTTCCATTCCTCGAAGGCTTTGGTGAAGAATAAAGTAAAGTTCAATGATATTCTTCCTATGAAATGCATCCACAATATGATGTGATGTGGGTGTAACAACCCTGGTTAAATAGTTGCATAGGGTTTAATAAGAATAATTAATTAGATAATTAACTGTCATAATATGTTTTAGTTAAACAATGATTAGTTATTAATAATATTAATTATTTATTTATTTATTAATTAATTTTTTATAACTGTTGATTGATTAATTAATTAATTAATTGATTACTTAACACATTCAATGATTTGGGTAATAAATTAAATGGCTTAATAACTTTAATTTATTAAAGACTTTACGTATGTGGGGTGGGGGGAAGAAGCATTATGTGGAAGGATAAGGTAATAAAGGAATGTGATAAGGTAATAAAGGGGAGGATAAGGTAATTAATGGAGGATAGGGAGTCGATGAAGGGGGGAGATATGATGGGGAAGAGTCTGACGGTAGAGCATTATGAAAATTTGGGGAGGAAGCATTATTTGGAGGAGACGACTGTATTTCCGGTTGGGCATATTTTCTGGTGTTGGGAGTTTGGTTTTGGGCTTTTGGTGAACCATTGCAGGGGGCACCGGGTTGCTGGGGGTTTTGGGCACGGGGGCCAGGATTCCTTATGGTATCTTGGATCTAGGGAGACAGATAGGCTGCTCCTAGCTAGTTGGGTGGTTAGTCGATTTGGACAGGGTTTGTTCAAAGCAGCAGGCTGGGCAAGGCAGCAGGGAGGACAACCAGAGAAGTGAGAGTTTAGCATCAGGAAGAGGTATTTTATTTATGAATTTGCCGAGTTATGTGATGATTATGTAAATTATTAGCATGATGTACATAAATTTAATTTATGTTGCTTATATGTTGAACGAAAAAAATTACTTATTGTTCTATGTAGAAGTAATCTTATCCGTTAAAATTTATGATATTTATTATTATCTGTTAAAATTTATGAGATTTAATAGGTTGATTAAATTAGGTTCTTACACATGGTATAAGAGCCCTAGTTCAAAATATGGAGTCGAGGGCCTACCCACCTTAAACAAATGAAAATAGATCGTCAAAATTTAAATTTGATATAAAATAGTCACACAGCCAACAAAACCCTACTGAACTAGAAAAAATGAAAAATATAATGAATAAATTATCACTTCAAAACCTAAGATAGGGATCTAGACAAAATATCAGGTTATCTTTGTGATCTTCTGAGGATTTTGAACCAAAGAAACTAAGGTAAAAAAATTGAATAAAATAAACAGAGAACCTACAAAACCCTACTGCAGTTGAACCAGAAAGGAAAATCCTTATAGACCTTAATACAAACCTTAATCTAGGTTATCCTTGGCATTTTCTGAAGACTTTAAACCACAGATTGAAGAGGCGACAAGGAAAACCAAAATTAGATTTACAGAAAAAAATAAACACACAAAAAAAAAACATGTCAAAGTTAAAATTTTAGATAAACAAATAAAGAACCTACTGCACTTCAACTAGATACAAATACTCATACATTAATACAAACGCTATGCTATGTTATTATTGCATTAGTTTTAGCAATTTTAACCAAATCTACTAAAATTTAAAATTTCTTCAATGTCAAATTCAAATATTAGAAGCATTTCAACTTTTTTTTAGATCAAATTCAAATATCTTAAATCAAATTAAATAAAAAGTAATGGAAGCGAAGGCAATAAAGCAGAATATGTCAAAGACAGCCCCTACCGTAGGAATGCGGTTGTCGAGCTTCTTTCTCATGGTGGCCCTACGCTTCGATGGACTGATATTTTCTATTATCCACAAAAAAAAAATATAATACAAATCACTACAATCTTCTAATGCGCCTTGGCATATTAAAGATGAATGGTCATGCATTAGATTCGAACACTGGATCTATGAACCTCCCCGCAAACAAAATACAACAGAAAAACATAAACGATTTAAACCACAAACAAAACATGAAAAAAAAAGTATTTAGCTATAGGGACTCAGATTATGGGTGGTGATATATATGAATAGTCATCAAGGTTGTTAGCCAATATGCCGACCGAGAGCTTTCATGTATATCATCATAGTCCAGAAACCTAATCTTGCATAACTCATCGAAAAATTATCATTTTCAGAGTCTAGATAAAGGTGATAAAGCTTGAAAAGCTCACACTTGATGGTAACAGATGCAACCGCCCTCGACAATCTTACCCTTGCTCCTACTCTTCACTGTGGGTAATGGCTCCGTTTTGAAATGGGTCGGTAGAGAGATTATAAAACTAAGGAAAACTAGATGGCATAGAATGTAAAGAAACACCAAATAACAAAAAAAAAAATATGTATGCTACAACAGTGTTAAAAAATAAAAATAAAAATAAAATAATACAAAGAAATAAAACAAGTTTCAAGCCAAGCACCAAAGCCTGACACATAAAACCAAGCGCCAAATATCCGAGGGAGACCACGGGTCAGTATGCACTGCGCGTCCTGCAACACCACTCGCAGACAGCCTTCGATTTAGAAAACACAATGCTACAGAGGAAGATCTCTCCTCAGCCTCTCCTTCCACAAAAAAACCAAGCCCAAGCAGCAACACGACACATAATCACCATAGCCTAGCGTCGGAGAGGAGCATAGTGTTTTCACAACATGGCCACCTGAAACGCAGCCTGAAAACCAAAACCAAATGCAACCCGTAGGCTGTAAAAAAAAAATAATAACACAAAAAAAAAATGGAACAAAAAAAAATATCCCACAGAAAAGGTGCCCCGGGGAATACATTCTGCCTACCATACATGTGCATTAGACAGGTGCATAGGTTTTCACATAAAAATGACTACAGTTTGCAACTAATAACTTTCATCTGACCAACATAATCGACCATGGAGGATTTGGGTCAGTTTATAAAATCATTTTAGGTGACGGTAGAGTAGCAACAATCAAATAGCTCAACAGAGATGGAAAACAAGGAGAACGCGAATTCAGAATTGAGGTAACTTCGAGCTTGTTTAAAAAGAAATATCACACAAATCAAGGCCCATTTACCAAGATCCAAGCCATGAGAGAAGAGCATTGAGTCTACTGCAAGTGAAGCACAAAGACACGGTCGAGGAGCCACGCCCTGCACACTCAGAAAACAAAAAAAATTAGTAATAATAATAATAAAAAAAAAACAAGTGCAAGCCCACGATACAAAAACAATAGCAAGTAGCATATACAAGCCAGATCTTAGAGAAAAGTGTCGAGACACCGAGGGAGGAGCCTCCAACCATCCCCATAACCCTGGCCGCACTTGCAGAGAGGGATAGGCGGTAGTGAGGGAGCATTAGGGTTGAGGAGTTTAGGGTTTGTTAGGAGGCGTATAGGGTTTTAGGTAAGGAAAGAGACAGGGGGGGCATGTGGGCCTCATGCGAGGACCCACGATGCCCGAAAATGATTATATAATTTTTTTTATATAGCATTTTAATTTAATTTTATTTTAATTTTTATATATTTATTATAATTTTATTTTAATTTAATTTAATTTTATGAATGTTTAAATGTTATTGATGATAATGGATATGATGCGATCTACTATGTGAATTGAAATTTTATGAATGTTTAAATGTTATTGATGATGATGTATATGATGCGACATATCGTGTGAATGTGAATCCTATGAAGGTTTAAATTCTATTAGAATGATGTTGGATATGATGCAATCTATTGGGTAAATGATAATTTTATGAATGGGTGTCGAAATTTGAATTATGGGATATTATGAGATCTATTTCTAACTTGGAAACTTTGATGCTAATTTATTGGTACACGAACACCGAATTTAAATGATGATTGTATGCAATTACATGATGATAATGCATAGAAATGTATGAGTTTGTGTTACAGACTAATCTGCAGGTTATGGGCTATGACATAGCCAAGGGATAAGGATGATGAAAGTGGATGTCATGACCACTAGCCAAGAAACATTATGGTATGAATGTTTTTATGTGGAATTATATTGGTTTGGATGCATTGTTATGATATGTGGACCAGTGCAGGATTTTAGGTGATGAGACTGCCCAAAACCGAATAAACGATGACAAAACTCCCAGCAACACGGTGCCACTGTATATTCCATTGTAGGGTGTGGGCCCTAGTTATGATTAGGAGGGGTGGAGGAATTTCCCCCGTGTATCCTCCAAAACCTGAAGTCATGGGAGGATGATGTTATCTCACACTCCCATAGATGTGTGATGATGACTGTTAGTTGCCTGCTAGGGAAGCTTGGTCAATATAGTGACACTTCCACTTACAGGTTCTATTTGAAGTTAGGTCAATATAGTTGACGCTCCAAGATAGTCCAGTAGAGGAAGGATATGAATGAACATGGAAGAAGTTAGGAACAAAGGATGAGTAGAAATAGTTGAGAAAGTATGGAGATTTGTCTTATGGTGGAATTTATTTTTTTTCCCTTCTAAAAAGAAAATGTGTATATATGAATATTCATAATTATGTAACTAAACCAGAGTTGTCTAAATAAAATTGTTGAACTAGATAATTGTAATTAAAGGATTTCACAAACATTTGATTGGTTTATTGTCTTTTATAAAAGAATAGTCTTGTTGAATGGATTGGATGCATACATAAAATACTATAAGGGTGATAGTTATTGATTATTAGTACATGCAAATGACTTGTATGTACTAGCTACACATGCATTTCTTGTACATGTACACTAGTATGGATGAGTTTTCTTGGCTTACTTACTAATAATGTCGGTTAATTGTTATGGATGTGTGAACCATGTTTCTTTTCCTTTGTATCGTGAAATACCTTAACTTCAGGACGAAGTTTCCTGAAGGGTGGGTGTATGTAACAACCCTGGTTAAATAGTTGCATAGGGTTTATTAAGTATAATATTAGATAATTAACTATCATAATATGTTTTAGTTAAACAATGATTAGTTATTAATAATATTAATTAATTATTTATTAATTAATTAATTGTTTATAACTATTGATTGATTAATTAATTGATTGATTGATTACTTAACACATTCAATGATTTGGGTAATAAATTAAATGGCTTAATAACTTTAATTTATTAAAGACTTTAC
>ML780631.1:236394-265714 GCA_009831015.1 Picea engelmannii
GAAAGGATAAGGTAACAAAGGAATGGGATGAGGTAATAAAGGGGAGGATAAGGTAATTAATGGAGGATAGGGAGTTGGTGAAGGGGGGAGATATGACAGGTAAGAGTCCGACGGTAGAGCATTATGAAAATTTGGGGAGGAAGCATTATTTGGAGGAGAGGACTGTATTTCTGGTTGGGCATATTTTCTGGTGTTGGGAGTTTGGTTTTGGGGTTTTGGTGAACCATTGCAGGGAGCACAAGGTTGATGGGGGTTTTGGGCACGGGGGCCAGGATTCCTTACGGTATCTTGGAGCTAGGGAGCCAAACAGGCTGCTCCTAGCTGGCTAAGTGGTTAGTCGGTTTGGGTAGGGTTTGGTCAAAGCAGCAGGTTGGGCAAGGCAGTAGGGAGGACAACCAGATAAGAGAGATTTTAACATCAGGAAGAGGTATTTTATTTATGAATTTGCTAAGTTATGTGATGATTATGTAAATTATTAACATGATGTACGTAAATTTAATTTATGTTTCTTACATGCTGAATGGAAGAAATTATTTATTGTTCTACCTGGAAGTAATCTTATCCGTTAAAAATTATGAGATTTAATATTATCTGTTAAAATTTATGAGATTTAATAGGCTAATAAAATTAGGTTCTTACAGTGGGTGTATTCTGTCAAACCTTATTTCACAGGTGAAATACTTTCTAATCACCCTCGGGAATTTCCAAAAAGGCTCCTGTAGGTATTGACTTGGAACATCCATTTCGAATTTCCTGTTTAATTAGTTTGGTTTGATGAATTCCTCGTAGCATAGCACGTCCAAAGGCATGCCCTTAGACCACATTTCACCATGTGGAGGGATCTCCATCGTGACTAACATATTTTCCTCCGTCACTTGGAATGTGATTCCTACAATCACCATGTAGAACCTATTGAATCTGAGCGTGAACTGTTCCTCTAGTTTCACGTTGAATCCTTGGATTTTCTTGCAATAGAGAATGCATCTGACCTGCTCGAAAGATGCTCTGACATTTAGATCTTCATTTACCAATGCCAAGTTTTGAGGCTCAGACCCTACAGTTCTTCCACTTCGTGCCCCTTTCATTATGTTTTGGGATGTCACCATGGTGCAATGCATGTTTTTTCTGCGTATGCGATAGTGAAGATGCCACCCCTTTCGCATGGAGAATAGATAAAGATATTATTTTATCCCAGACCTACAGAGGGGAAATAGCGAAACTTCATGCGATAAGCGACGATGATTTTGGGAATTCACTACGCGGTCCCCCTGGCCCCACAAAGACTCTTGGTACAAGGACAGGGCAATGTTGTGACAATGATGATGATAGGATCATCACAGAAGGGGAGTGCGAAAGATAATTTGGACATGATGAGAAATCTGAGCATGAGGGGATGACCATGAGATGACTTATTATCTGAAACACTAACTGGTGACCAACTTTGACTAGCTCTAAACCATGATTTAAGATAGAACAAATGCAACAGTCTTGATCGACCTAGTTTGTGACATAACATATGGAAATCGGCTTTCCCGTAGTGAGAAACTCAGGGCTTGCGAAAAAGGTTACAGACGACGCATAAAATCGGCTAGTAAATATAATACATTTAGGGTGACTAACATTCATAATTGGATGAGTGATGGATGGAAATCATGATAGGGGACACTAAATCCATGGTGATCAAAAATTTTGAAGAAGGCTAAAGATTTACGCAACAAATTCATGCGGTGGGTACAATTTGGAGTGTGTAAAGTAAATATGATAAGAGCTGCAAAGTATACGTGATATGAGCGTCATGATTTCTTATCCTTTCTGACTTCATAATGAGATGATGATGGTCTTTATATCCGTCGACGTGACTCTAACCATAACAAGTTGCTTTGGCCTTTGGCACGTAAGACCTCCTCTTCTAACAAGACCCGACCTTTTGGGAAAATACCTTTATCATTTACACATGTTTGGTTATGACATCCATTCCCAACTCTAAGGGACAAACCAACCACTTGATGAATTCAACCCATTTGTTGTTTGGTACCTGACCTCACACACTTTGACACATGGACTATGGCTCAACTAAGACTGACTCTAACTGAAAAGCGACGATGCTAACACAATACATTCAGAAGAAATAATGGTTGGATACCATGACAAAAGAATACCATTCCATTATAAATAATGATGTATGAGAAGTATTTCCCAGACCAAAGAACAAAGATGTGGTATCTTCCAGCTGGATATACAAGATAAAACATGCAGTAGATGAAATTATTGAAAAACATAAAGAAATATTTGTGGCTCATGGTTTTTCTCAAAAGGAGGTATCGATTATGAAGATACATTTTCTCCTATAGCCAGATATGCTTCTATCAAAACTATCATAGCTCTTGCATCCAAGATGAAGTGGAAGTTACACTAGATGGATGTGAAAACAAGCTTCTTAAATGGTGTTATTGAAGAATAAGTGTATATATAACAAACACAAGGGTTTGAATTTTATGATAGAAATACTCATGTCTGTAGGTTGAATAAATCTCTATATGGGTTAAAGCAAGCTCCTAGATCTTGGTATGGTAGAATTGACAGTTTCCTGACGAGCTTGGTATTTACGAAGAGTAAAGATTATTCTAACCTTTACTTCAAGGTTATGAATGATGAACTAGTTATATTGCTACTATATGTGGATGACTTATTATTAATAGGAGAATAAAAGCGCATCACAGATTGTAAGAAGAAGATCGTTGCAGAATTTGAGATGAAATACCTAGGCCCGATGCATTATTTCTTAGGTCTTGAAGTTTGGTAGAGCCCAGAGAAGATATTCCTTAACCAAGAGAAATATGAAGTTGAAATACTAAGGATATTTGACATCTTGGAATGTAAATCCATGAACACACCCATGGAAACAAAGTTGAAGCTCTTGGTTGATACTTCATCAGAGTTGGTTGATGCTACTCTTTATAGACAATTTATTGGTTCATTGATGTATCTGACGAATACCAAGACAGATATATGCTTTGATGTGAAAACCTTGAGTTAGTATATGGTATAGCCAAGAAGTGTTCACCTTGTAGCTGCAAAGCATGTGATGAGATACGTTAAGGGCACGTTGGATTATGGTATCTATTATATTAGAGATAATAACTTCATAATGTTTGGTTATACTAATTCAAATCGGGTTGGAAGTGTTTCTGATAGAAAGATCACTTCAGGATGTTGTTTCATTCTAGGGTCAGCCATGACTTCATGGAATATTAGGAAGTGATCCATTATTTCCCTCAACACACTAGAAGTCGAATACATTGCAACATGTTCCGCTAGTTGTGAATCCATATGGATTCAGAAGTTGTTGACAGGTCTATTCAATCTAGATATGGAATCCACTCTAATTATTTGTGATGACTAGAGTTGCATAAAGATGAAGGAGAACTCAGTTTTCCATGATAATTCAAAGCACATAGAGATCTGGTATCACTACATTCATGATATGGTCCAGAGGAGAGTTGTAAAGCTCCAATATGTTGGAACAGATGACCAGGTTGCAGATCTATTGACCAAGCCTTTGTCTCGTGTAAAGTTTGAATACATTTGGGACAAGCTTGGTATAGTCTAAAATGACCTCCCTCAAAAGGGGGAGTGATGTTGATGATACTATGGTATCCTGACCAACAACGGGTAGCTCAGTTAGGATTTTATATCCTAGGGGATTGATCATCCCTAGAAATATCTTGAAGGCTCGATAAGGATGGTCTTTCAGAGTACCTATGCATGTATATTCCATTTGTGGTCAATAATGGTAGCTCCATAGGATTTTATATCCTAGGGAATCTTTTGATTCTTGGGTTGATCCTGAAGGTCTGGCAAGGATGATCTATTAGAGTACCATGTGGTAGCTCTGTTATAATTTTATATCCTAGGGAATCTTATGATTCCTGGGTGGTTCTCAAAGGTCTGGTAAGGATGGTCTGTCAGAGTACCACAAATTTTTTTTTTTGCACCTGCCTCATTCTGTTTCCATATGATGATGATGTTGTTATCTCGGCCTCATGTCGATGATGTTGTTGTTTCAACTTCATGTTGTTTTTTATTTCAGCCTCGTGTTGTTATTGATGATGTTGTATCATCCTCATGCTATTGTTAATGATGTTGTATCAACCTCGTGTTGTTGAATATGGTGTACCAGCCTCGAGTTGGAAATATTGTTGCTTTATTGTTATGATAATTGATTTTGATATTTCAACTTCATATAGATGATGATGATGATACTAATACAACTCCATGTTGTGAACAATGATATTGATGATGAGAATAACTTTCGATTATTTGTAGATATTCTAGTTAGTGTTCCATATCCTGATGATGTTGCTTCCCTCTCTTTTTCCTAATGATGTTGTATTGGGTTATGTCAGTAGAATACCCTTCTCGTTAATGGGTAGTGTTAAAATAATGTAACTTTGAAGTATATTATAATTATAATTGAGTTATTATCTTATAGATCAAATCCACTTTTGTGGATTGATCATGTCGGGTCTTGTATGAGACCAAATCCCATTTTGTGGATTGGTTAAACCATATTTATATGGTGGTATTCGAGAAGTCGGTCCCTAGGGTTTATAAAGGGGTTTTAACCACTATTGGAAGAAGTTGACACTACTTGGTGAAGAGACATAACCCTAGCGCCTCCTAAACTAGTATTTATAAGTGAGGAGGGTTCGTCATTTGTTCACTCACTCACTCACACTTCTAGTGCACATGTTTTGAAGGAAGTTGCAGTTGCAAGGAGAAGAGAGGTGCATGCTCATTCCTATTTTATTCTTGGTGGTTTGGTATTTAGCCTTGTCATTGTATTGGCAATCTATTATTCAGGAAGTTTTTGTTAGGTTTTATTCCCCATGAGGGTTTCCCAGGATAAAATGTTGTGTACCTTGTTATTGTTTTTCTTTCAGTGATCCTACTTATGTATTTATGATCTAGTAAATTGAAAAGAACTTAATAACAACTTTAAATTTAACAAGAAACACCTGTTTGTTTGTGACACAATATGGACTACACATAATGTCCAGGACAAGGTGACGAAAATCATGTAGTTGGCCACAACATTTAGAGGCCATGCACTATTGTGGTATATGAAGTTTTAGAAAACTACTCTAACTGGATAGTCAATAACTTTGGTAGAACTTGGACAAGCATTTTTTAAGGAATTCAAGATGTTGAAATTTGAATATCAATATATTACAGAACTAAAGGATATCAAGAAAGTGTAGAACAAGATAGTGTGGGACTATGACCAAATATTTAAGGATGTAATGGGTAGGTTAACCTTTCATATTCTCGATGTAAGCACTGAGAATGGTTTATAGAAGGAACGTTTCCACACATTCATTTTCTGTTAAAACAACAAAAGGTCATGTTGCATCTTGAATCTTTGGAAATCGCGTTGAAATTGGAAACATATCTTGTAGGAGATGGCGCGGGTATGGAGTATGTACAGTCACAATTGGTTGTGTTGAGAAGTCAATTATCATAGATAATGAAGGAGAAGGATAAGAGTGAACATGTTTGGTGTATAACATGTAAGATAGAAGGCCATATGAAGGAACAATGCCCAACCTTCATGCAATATATGGCCATTAGAGCACCAAACCCATTGGTAGGAGGAGTAGGATACTACGAGATATGTAAGACATGGGTCCATCATCCAACTTCTTTCCCTTTATTGTAGAAATATCAAAAGACCCCAAGAAATTTATTCTATAATTTTTTCAAATTAGTAGCACATGATGAGAAATATTTTTGTGCATTCGACTTGATGAGAGAGCACACTTTGGGTGCATACATAATTTAGGAGGAAAATGATGTAACATAAGGAATAATTCCATATTACAAGACTCCAATAGGCTCTAATAAAGGTGTACATGGAGGTTTTTGCAAAGCTTGAGGATGATGAGGATTTGGTCAAGGAGGTAGAGGACTGATAATCTGTTACAACTGTAATCATCTGGGACATTTACAAAGATATTTCCCAAATCCTTGCAGGGCATGCACGTATTACAGAGCCTTGGATCATGCGGCATAATATTGTCGTCAATTGATAGTGAAGTGACATGCCAAGCAAATCATAACAAACATCAGACCCAACATCAAAATTATAACCAAAACCTACATATGAGAGCCGCCAAAGAACACGACGATCAACCAAGAGTAGCAGTTGTTACGCACGGTGGGAAAATAACTAGACCATATGCGACAAAGAAAGGAAAGGGAGTGGTACAATGGATAATGAAAGAAGTTGATCCCATGCCATCATTAAATTAACAGGAAGAAAAGGAAACTTATCAGAAAGAAAGGAAGAAAATAATAGGAAAAGACTAGATAGCCTCAACATCAAAGACACCACCATTGTACAATATTCCTCTGGTTTATGATCACACTATTCCAAACAAGAAAATAGAGAAGGTGAGCAGTTTGACAAAATTTCTAAAAAAGTGTTTAGAAATCATGCAAGATGAGACAACACTGAATACACTGCACAGGATGATTGATCAATATAAACAACACAAAGAAGTACCTACGATGTAGAAAGCATTGAACCAAGTCTTTCAAAAGAAGAGGATGGATAGAGAGTTCATATTAAGTGCATAGATAGGAGAATATGACATGGATAATGTCATATTAGACTTAGGATAAAGTGTCAATGCTATTCAAGACACATGTGGGAAATGATGGGGAAACAAAAGTTAGTTTGGTTGATTGTCTAGTTGAGGTTGGCTAACCAACATAAGATAATATCGATCAGGAGATTGGTGGGAGTACCTATGAACATAGGTGGAGTGTGAATTGTAGTTGAATTTGAAGTCATAGAGATTGTATATAACATTCATCCATACCCATCTTTGTTTGGATTGGATTGGGCCTTCGATAATCAGGCGATCATCAACCTGAAGAAAAGAGAAATGATTTTTGAAGGAGGAGGCTTAAAGTTCATTGTGCCACTATATCCTATGGAGGAAAGAAGATACGTGGATCTCACGAGAAGGAAAATTGATAAATTATATAACATGACAGTGTGCATGGATGAATACATCAACCCCACTGCAGATGGTGCACTTAGTTCAAGAAGCATAATCTATTACACATCTGACTCAAAGGAAGGACTTGAACAATGGTAGCACTGGTTGCATGAAGTGTTGACTAGAAGGTGCACATGTATTACTCATTCATTACATTGGATACGAACATATGTACGAGATATGCCAAATTTCAAAGGATTAGCTGAGGTAAGTTCATTTTTCAATGAATTTGAGCTTCAAATACCTGAACAACAAAGGTTATTAGCATTATATGTTGCACTAAGTGGAACCTCAGTAAGATGACGGAAAACTCACAAGGAAGGGATAGAGCATTGGAAACAATATAAAAGGATGATGTAGATCAAGTTTGAAACAAAGAATATTATTCCCAATTATACATGAATGAGTTATCTGAAGGACAATGTGGCATGATGTATTACAACTTGGAGGAAACGATGAAGTAGGAATGGACACATAGGTTCATACATACTCTAGAGGCAGCTCCCAGGAACTAGTACTTAGATATAGAAATGCACATAGGAAATATGAACTAGAAAGATTTCATCCAAAACTTTAAGGTAACATTTAATTTTGAAACCGAGTCACCTTTAGTTGATGCAATGTTACAAGTCACTAGAGGTAAAAAAATTATGGAAGAAGGAAAAGTAGGAGCAGTAGCTGCATGTAGTTTGCAGAAAGAGTTTGGGGCAACTCATGAATTATTGGAATGTTATAACATTACCAAGGATGACAAAGAAGAAGAATATCCAATAAATGTATGGGTATCATAAATTGAATTGGAGCATGATGTAGTAGGTACAACACTTGAATATGACGCATACACAAATCCATTAAGAGTGTGAAAAGTGAACATTGGCATGGAGGAGAAGCCAAATTTTGCCAACAATGAGGATTATTGGAATGATGAGACCGTGGAAAAGATCAAAGAACTTCCATGTGAGTACCAAGATCTTATGCCCAAAAGGATGATGAAGATCAGGTTTGGAACATAAAATATTATTCCCAATTATACATGCATGAGCGATCTGAAGGACCATGTGGCTTGAGTTAGAGATGAAAGGGATAGATGGAGAATTGAGCGAGATGAATATCCCATTGAAATTGTATACTAATCTAGTAAGATAGAGAACTTACATATTAAATCCAAAGTATAAGAAAAAATGAAAGAAGAACTGGACATGATGATAGAAGCTGGTATAATTGAACCCGTCACAGAATCCAAATGGATAAGTCTGATGGTGGTTCAATATAAGAAGACAGGGGAGGGTATTAGAATTTGTGTATACTTAAGAAAGTTGGATGATTCATCCTTACATGACCTATTCCTAACCCCCTTTACAGATGAAGTATTGGAAATGTAGGAGAACACGAGGCCTACACGTTCACCGATGGATTTTCAGGATACCATCAGATAAATATTGCACAAGAAGATAGACAAAAGATGACATTTGCGACAGAATGGGGAAGCTACCAGTATATAGTGATGTCATTTGGATTAAAGAATGCACATGTTGTGTTTTATAGAGTGGTTTTTGCAGCCTTTAAGGAGTTTATTCATCAATTTCTTGAAGTTTACCTAGATGATTAGACTGTCTTTATCTTATTGTAAGATCACATAGAAACTCCGAGGTTGATTCTTGATTGATGTAGACAATATCAAATTTCATTAAATTTGAAGAAATGTATTTTCTATGCACCATTTGGGATACTGTTAGGACATGTGGTATGAAATCAAGGTTTGTTAGTTGATTCGGCCAAGATAGTAGTAATTGTTAATTTTCCACCTCATGAATCAATGCGACAGTTGAGAACAACATTGGGACATACATGTTAATACCATAAATTTATTAAAGGATATGTGCATATTACAACCCCAATGGAGAAGTTATTGAAGAAAGAAGCTAAGTTTTAGTGGAACGAAGATTGTTAGAAGGGTTTGGATGTATTGAAACAAAAGTTAGTAACTGCAACCATTCTGGTATTCCCAAATTGGAAGAAAATTTTTCACATCCATGTGGATGCATCATGGATAGTGATCGACGCAGTGTTAGCCCAAACTAGGGAGGGAGAATTAGATCATCTGATTTCTTTTTCCAGCAGGAAGTTGTTGAATGCTGAGAAAATTACATGATGACAAAAAGGGAAGGATTGGTAATGGTGTATTCCTTACATAAATTCAGAAATTATTTTCTCGAATCCCACTTCAAGATGTATACATACCATTATGCACTTATATATCTAGTCAGAAAGCCACTGTTGGGGGGGAGAACCTATAGATATTTATTGTTTTTCTGGGAGTATGATTTCAAAGTTATTGTGAATCTAGGAAAACTGAATGCAGTACTAGACCATTTTCCACAGATACTGACAAGGGAATATGTAGGGAACCTAGACGATAGATTACGAGATGCGCATTTGTTTTTAGTACAAATGGTAGACGACCATTTTGCAGAAATTTTCCAATACTTGAGCACATGAGTGGCTCCATTTGATATGACAGTAGCCTAGAAGAAACAGTTAGTGGTTAAAGAAACATATTATTAGTTGAGCGTAGGAAACTTACATAAGTTAGGAAAAGATGGGATACTACGACGATGTGTGCTAGAACATGAAATACCCATGATCTTAGTAGAAGCACATGATGGAATTACAAGAGGACATTATGCATGAAAGGAAACAATGTAGAATATATTGTGCACGGGACTATAGTGGCCTACCCACCGGAAGGATGTGAATGAATATTTCCAGAGCTACAAAATTTTCCATAGAGTAGGAAGACCATCATGAAGGGATGAGATGCCCCTGAATATGCAAGTTACCTTAGAGGCATTTGATAAATGGGCGATGGATTTTGTGGGACCAATTAACCCACCAATGAGAAGAACAAGAGAAAGATACATAATTACCTCGACAGACTACTTGACCAGATGGGTAGAAGCAAAACTAGTTACATATTGCAACACATAGACAACTGTGTGGTTGTTGTTTCAGAACATAGTTACAAGGTTTGGGTGTATAAAAGTACTTATGAACGAACAAGGGACTCAATTTTTGAAAAATACATTTGCAATACTAACATAAGAGTTCTAGATACAACATTGAAAGATAAATCCATATCAGCCACAAGAAAATGGAACTATGGAGGCCTTCAACATGATACTAGAGAATGCACTGACCAAGGTGTACAATGTAGGATGAGAGAACTAGGATTAAAGGATCCCTGTAGTACTTTGGGATTACAAAACTACATGCCAGTATTTAACAGGACATACACCCTTTAATTTAACATTTGGTCAAGAAGCATTCATGCCCATGGAGTTTCTTGTACCGAGTCTGCTCATTGTTGTGATGAAAGACCTTACGGATTTCGACGCAGTAGAAGAAAGACTATCATAGTTACTAATACTAGAAGAAGATTGGTTTATTGTAAGATTCCATAAACAAGTATAGAAAAAAATGAGAAAAGGCATGGCACGATAGGAACATCAAGAATAAGAAGCTCCAGATAGGAGATCTAGTACTGCTTTACAACAACAAGTTCTTACAACAACCAGGAAATTTCAGAAAGCACTAGCCAGGACCATACGTGATCAGATATGTGATTGATATAGGTGTTGTTCAATTAGAGTAGTTGGATGGATAAGTCGTGGAAGGACTAGTGAATGTGATTCGACTGAACCTGTATAGGGATGGTTGGTTTTACGCACTCTATAGGAACTATGCATGTTAAAATTGTATCATAGTGTACTACATGAAGAAAAGATAGAAAAAGAAGGAAAAACAGGAAAAAGAAAGAAATGGGTCAAGAGAAGAGGTCGGAAGTTGAGGAGGCAAATAAGTTATGGTTATGCATAAAGAGGAAAAGTAGGAAATTATCGCAAATAAGAGAAAAATAAGTAGAAGGAAACAAAGACAAATGAAACAAGATTGTGCATAAGGAAGAGATTGCATAGAGAAACAAGGTTGTACAGATGACATATAGACACATTTAATGCATTCCATGACATTATGTATAATAAAGAGCTATCATGATGATGAAGTAGTGGCATCACGTACCATTAAATGTAGAAGATATTGAATGACTGAAAAATTGAACGTAGAATTCACCGAAGATACGAAGTGATGGAGAAATGAAAGAAGGTAATGAATGACAACCATTAGTGGATTAGACGAAGAGTTTAGGCATGAAAGGTGCATAAATTACAAGTAGCAATGGGCACATTTCCACCAACAAAGGTGGTAACCGTGATGAACGAAAACTGAAAGTTGTATTCAGAAATGAAGCAGCTCAAGGTGGACCAGCAGGCCCACGTGCAATAGATAGAATTTTCAAAAGAAGAAGAATGCATAGTGACAATGACCCTCACAACAATTCAAGGAATCATCAAACAAGTAGCTAAATAAGTCTCAAGAAGGTGTATGATTGCACAAAATCTGAAACCATAGACCAAAGTTTGCAGAAGGAAGTAGAGGTCAAGGAAAGGGCCACAACAATGAAGGTGACGTTCGGCACATTCATGACACACTGGAAACAGGACTAAGTGGCTCAAGATGAGCTACAAGTTAGTGTTGAGGGCCTGTTGGAGAGGCATTTTGGATAAGTTTTAGGATCTTAACCAAAAGGAAGTCGAAGGGAAAAAGGTCATTATAAGATGGATCATATTGCATGACGGGAGAGGACTTGAAGCAGTCAAAGAGCATGATAAAAGGATGCATGACAGAGAAGCGTGTAAAAGGTGGAAAACAATTACAAACCGTTGGGTTTTGGGCACTCTTTGTCCACTTTTGAAACAATATTTTTGGGGACACTTTGTCCATTTTTGTAATGGGCTTAGCCCTATTGTTATATATAAATATGTAAAAGGGTTCTAGAGACAGGGAGAAGAAAAAGAGAGATGGTGTGTGTAAGTTTCTAGTTATTTTTGGGTAAGGGACTTGAGCGATGGAAGAAATATGAGGTATGACTAAGGAGTGAACTCACATTATGGAAGAACAGATAGGTAGGTTTGGGATGGTATTACTTTTTCATATCTTGTAGAGTAGTGTGCAAATGCAAGAAAGCTATTAATGAATAATATAAGAAGCCAACCATTCTTAATGTAGATCAATTTAGGTGAACCACGTAGATATGTGTGTTATGGTGTGCTTGAAATTTATGATGTTTTATGGTATATGTTGAATGTATGGATCAAATATGATGTTATGATGTCGCACTTAGATTATGTTTAATGATAAAGTAACTATTAAGCTAATAGAACTACACACATGAGTAATTGGTATTAAGGGTCTGAATGATTTCTCACTTCCCCTCATCATTGCAAAACCTTGGTTCCTGCAGCCCCTATAGATTCCTCAGGTTAGACTTAAATTTCTTTCCAGGTGATCCCACAAGGGCTAGTATCTAAGGGTTTTGCTGGTATTTCAATGATTAACCTCGGGTCTTCCCCCTTGCCCACCAACAATCATATAATTAATTATATTATATTGTAACATGTTTATGTTATAAGTTAATATGGTGGGGCAGTAATATAATAATTAATACTAATCCACCCTCGGATGTTGGATTCCCAAGGAAAAAGGGAAAGAAATCCTTGGTTTTATTGGGTCGGTAATTTAGGCCAAATAAAAATGTAATTATAGGGATAATTAATTATTGAAGACTAATTATCTCTAATAGGGATTAAATAAATGAATACCAAAGAATTTTATTTTAAGAGGATAATGATTAATTAATTTAATAGGCTTAGAAGAGCCAGACAAGTGTCAACCTATGGTTGGGTGAGCCTTTGTACGTTATGGTGATGTAGTGTGTCGAAGTAGGCCCACATGTCATTGTTGAGTTGGATGCAAGATAGGTGTGGGACCCTCATCAAGCATAGGCTATGTGTCAGGTGCGATAAACCAAAGTTGTTGGATCTAAGGGGGGATAGATTTCCATCGTGGATCCCTATTAAGAAAATTTAGTTAGACCTTAGATCGCCAAGGATATTCAGTTATGCATGATATTTGTATGAAGTTGATGAAATGATGTATGCAATTACCTGGAGGTGATGCGTGTCCCTCCTTAGATTCTATGCAATCGTAGCATAGGAATTCACCTCTTGTTAACCACCATGCTGGCTTCCAGAAAATGTTGATCAACCACCCTTGATCTCGTCTTGTGATGGATGGTCCGATTTGGAGTGTCGGGGTATCATTTTCCTGGGGAAATCATAGTTTCACTACCCTCATGATGCCCTGATGACCTAATACTCAGTGGGACGATGAACTGAAGGCATGTTGGGACAAGTGGTAGATGTCATGAAAACATCCCCACCAATGACCATGTCAACGCTAGAATATGATGAGTTATGTCAAATCAGTTAAAAGTTAGATGGTACAGGTGATGTTGAACCACGTGGGTGCAATGTGGTGATGAGGTAGCCTTCAACCAATGATGTCCATAAAATTTAAAAAATGCATAACCTTCGACCCATAACTTAATTTTGGGCATAATTATAGTCATTGAAAAGCTTGTGAAGAGGTGAAGACAATGATTCCCTCGATAAGAGACTTAAATATGTTTAAGGAAAAAGTGAAAATTTAATACCCCATCCCTTAAAAGGTACTTAGGGGAGTTGGATGTCTTACACCCTGAATGTATAACTTCACCTCCCAAAGTATAAAAACAATAACATGGTCCACCCCTACCATTAAACAACTTCAACGTAGAGGCTACTATGCTATAACAATAAGTTATCCAAATCATGAAGGATATAGACAAAGGGGTAAGCATGTTGATCCTGGTAATACACCAATATTCCCTTTACATGTTACATAGATGTAGGTACATACATTACATACTCCACTCATGCTAGGTACACACTCAATGTTTCAATGACCACTACATAGAACTTGACATTATAGAATTGCTACAAATACGATGTGTGACTCACAACAACATATGGTCTTAAGTTTTCTTTATTCATGCACACCACTCAAACTTTTACCTTCATTTGTTTGTCATCATTTGATCTTATTCTGCTACCATATTCATCGATGTCTCAACATTGTCACCAACTTCCCTTCGACTAGGATTTATTCATTATGGGCTTCATATCTGAACTTGCTTTCTCCTTCCTTTTTTACCTACACGTAATTGATCATTGATGTCCATACAAAATTCAATCCATCTACTAAGATACATGGGTACAATCTATTATACTCACTAGTTTTCTAGAATTCCTTTGCACCTACATGATTCATCAAAACATTAGAATCCCCCTTAATCATAACTTTGTCCCTCACATTTTGATATTACTCCATCTCACATTTCCCCCCTTAATCGAAGATTCAACTTCTTTGATTCAACATCAATCTTGCGTACAAGTACAATTGCCACCCTTGTACTTACAATAGTGGTTCATTCCACAACTTGATGTCACATCTTCTCTATGTATAAGACGGATACACGCTACATGATTACATGTGCTACCACACTAATACATGTTGGACTGACTCAATAGGGCGTACAAATCACCATGTGCTACAACACTACATGTATGCCTGAAAATAGGGCTTACAACAAACTCGGGGAAACAAACTTGCCTATGGCTAAGCCTACAACTTGGACCAAAAACTATGGGGTGTCAATTCCAATTGATCATGCACCCCATACTTGTCAAAAACACATATACATCATTAATTCGAGTACAACAATAATCTAAATATGTTTTTCATCAACACAAAGGTTACCATCACTTCTTTGTAGCAGTCATAATCCCATTACATCTACCAAAAATATAAACCAATTTACATATCATCATTGTACATACCTTCTGCCTCACATCCTCAACTGACATGCACTTTAATATTATCATCTACCATGAAGAATATTTGGTCTTCTTTCTCTTTTCCTAGTTCAATTGTTTTCTTGAATTTAGCTTAGATTTACGATTTGTTAGAATACCTAATTCTAACAAAACCATTACATTCAATATTGAGTTAGTTATTCTCAATATAAGTGATTCCAATTCCAAAAAAAATATGAGTATCACCATTAACCCATTTGTATTTAGAGTTTCCATACTTTAACAAAGAAATTACTAGAGTATTCCATTCTAACAAAGCATCACTTACTAAGTTGACTAGACTCAACACATTTCTCTTCATAGTCTCCAAATAAATTCAAAGACATATTTCACTTTACCATGGCCAATGTTTTTCCATGATCGCCATTTATGGAATCCTGATCACCTTTATAACCATGCATGTCTCCTTCTTGTGAAGATTGGATCCGAGCTTCTTCAATTTCCTTCATGCCTCTAAATTTCAATGCCTTTGCAATTCATTGTAACCTTGGACTCAGGTGATCAAAACCCATTATAGTAAATCAAAATATGATGTACAAATAGGTTGTCTCTTCCATTATGAGGGGGTATGAAACCATAAACTTACACCATTCTAGGAAGCATGTAGTTGGAGAGAATCTCTCACATCCAACTAGTTCCAACAACCTCCTAAAATACTAGGAACAAACTCTTCTCGTAGAGATGAAATCTACCCAATAATGACCAATAATCATAACAAATTCAAATATGATAACGCATACTACAAGTAGGAGTTACATATTCTAACGAATTTCTCTACATCTAGTCGCATATTATTGATCATGATAGATTTGTAAGTCACACTTACTAAACTAAAAAGTAGATCATCATACTTCACAAAAAACACATTAATCCAAGTTCAGCGTGATGGACTTGTAGGTCATAGTTATTGAACTAAAAGCTAAATCACCTTGATAATCCCGAAGTTCGTTGATATTTCTTATTATCATGAAGTTGTCTTTTATTATCATTTGTAATCTCTCAATGAGTTGATTCTTTTGAATTTCTAATACCTATAATTCATTTCAACTTCTAATACTTATTTTATTTCTCATTTTTAGCTTTCTTATGTTAGTTCATGTTTTGTAGAAAGAAGTATTCTTGTGTTGTATATATAGAAAGGATTACTTATTTCATTTCTCATTTTTAGCTTGCTTATATTTGTTTAGTTTTTGTAGTAAGAAGTATTGTTGTGTTATATATCTTAAAAGGCCACCCCTGTCAAGTGGTTGGAATAGCTAATAGTGATCCAAGAACAACTAACTTCAACTAGGATACTCTCTTTTTTTAAGCTAGCTAAATTTGGCACTAATAAAGTATACAAAAGTGTACAGTCAACATCGCTTGTGGCCTACTACTTGGGAAACCAAGACCACATGGGTAGTAGTCTATCAAAATATATTTTCTATCATTCAAATTAACATAGTTGATTAATACATAAATTTGAATAAATTCTTTTCTTTCTTTCATAAGCTAAGATAAACAAACAAAATAATAGTGATTGAGAGGGAGGTTGGTGCCTCCTTTCAATAGAAATATTGCAGAATTCGAAAAGTATATACTAGGAGATAATTATCCTACTTTGGCCCTAATTTCCCACTATTATGTTATAGAGGTTCATCTTCAACCATAATGGGATTGGATGGAGAATATCCACACATATGTGTGAGATTAGAAAATTCCAAGGGGACACTAAAGGGTCTGCTAGAGAAACCTCTGAAAATTTTATGTTGAATACTTCTCTAGATATGGTATCAAACTTTTGTTCTAGAGAATGAATTTTGTCCCAAATGGAAGATTGAAGCTCACCATTTTCGTCAACTATTTGGGTAATGAAGGACTTGATGAGAAAATAGAGCTTAGTGAGTTTTGTGAACTCACTATCCCTAGTTCGCAAGATACCGAGGTCATAGATCCATTATTTGAACTTAGCCTCCACTTGCTCCCTAGAGAGATGCTGTCACTTCCACTTGACTTTATTTTCCATATCTTCAATTACTCTTTCAATTTCCTCAAAGAAAGTGAGTTGGAATGTTGTGACCACCATGATGACATCCTTTTGAGCTCAAGTCGATGAAGCTGCTTGAGGATTGTGACCAATAGAGGAGTGATCCTCCTACAATTGCATTCAAGGGGAGGAATACCATAATTCATTATCTGGCAACAAGGAAGACGAGGCAAAGCCAAACATTGACACCCCACCAAAAAACCATCACCTAAGAGATAAACCCAAGTAAACCAAGACAAGAGGCAAGTTGTCTCAAGCTTAAAACCCTTTTCAAGAGAGAGAAAAATCTTTCAATCCCCACTAATAAAACTTTGGACGAGACAAGAGATAAACACAAATTGAAATTCCAAGGAGAACCAACATTTGGATACTCTTAAAGAAAAGAAATTAAATATTTTTTCTAAAAGAGAAATTAACGATAACAACAACAACAACAACAACAATAATACAATTACCTCCTTTAATAGTTTACACCTTGTAAATTATATTGTTCACTTTTGTATTGTGATAGAAACATTATATGATTACTCATTTGGTTTTTTTTGGTTGTATCTATAATATAAATATGGTTTGAGAGAGTTAATTCATTTAAATCTAAGATCGCCTAGTATTTTCATATCGTTAATGTGTTGATATAAATAGTGTTTAAGATAATTCTAAGTTCAAAAAAAATATTTTTTACTTAATCACAACTCATCAATAATAGTGTTTTAAATAATTACAAAGTTGTAAGACCAAAAAAATCATATTTTTTAATAACAGCCCATCAACCATCGCCGACAACCGAAGCTTTGTGCAGTTGAATACACTTTCCGTGCATCTTTCGTGCAAACAATCTTCTTTGACCGACGAATATTTAGTGTTCCTTATAATTCCCTACTTAATACAATATCGAGTATCCTTTATGGTGTGAGCTTTATGGAAATAAATGTTCGAAAACATCGTCAAAATTGTTCGAAAAATCATGCCCTATAACGATGGATAAATTATGTTCTAATACTATAAAGTTGGTATAAACATCCAAGTTTAATAAAATTATTAATTAGAAATTTATTTTAAATCATTTTTATTCATATGATTTAATATATATTATGTTTAAATTAATATATGTAAATTTTTAAGTCACTAGATAATTTATCTAAGGATGGAGTGATGCTAGAAAATGGAATTTAGAAGATTATTAATAGCATTCTTATTTACTTATTTGAATATGTTCATACTTTGTGTTTTAAGTTTTCTTTACTAACTATTGAAGTTTCATAGAAAGACATAAAGAATAACTTTAAGGAGTTTGGGCAAACTCTTTTTAATAACTATATTTTATTGACAAAATTTACAAGAAATGTATATGATTTTTTACTACTATAAATTTTAATTCAAATTTATTTGAAGAAAAAATGATTAAATTTTAATTTAAATTTATTTAAAAAATAAAATGAAAATACATATATTAAGGTTTTAACTAAAACTATATACTTACAAAGACAATTTTTAACTACTTTTTCAATATCTATCTATATCATTTAATTTTTATAAGACATTTTTTATTTTATGGAAAAATATTCTTAAATCACTCATTATATTAAATTATTCTTAAAATATTCTTAAAATTCAAGGAGAAAATGTGGTGTGATAAAGAGTTAGAGGAAAAAAGAAAATTAAGGTATTATAAAGATGTAATCAACCCTAATCTAGAAGATCAAAATTATCTATGTGTTTTGCCAAGTGTAAAGAAAAAAAAAAACATTGTTAATATAAGAACAAATTCTCATGGGCTCCATAGTGAAATTGGGCATTGGTCAATTCCTAAAACGCCATGGGATGAAAGAGTGTGTCACCTTTGTGACACTAAGAAGGTTGAAGATGAAAAGCACTTTCTCTTAGATTGTCCAGCCTATACCTATATTAGATCTCATTTTCAAAATATTTATCACACAACCAACCTTCTTAACCTCTTAACTCAACAAAAGTATGGTGATCTTGAAAAGCTTCTCTTAATGCTTTTCTAGAACAAAACCAAAATTCTAAAGAATCACAAGTAATCACTTACCCTCTTAAGGACCCATAGACCAATTCGGTCTTAGTGGACATTAATCATCATGATCATCATATATATATATATATATATATATATCAAATACTAACTACACATTAATATTCACATGCATGTTAAAAGAGCTCTCGTTCCTATAACATAATTGAATGAGATAAGAAAAAACTCCTCTTTGAGACTCGTTACACTTGTTATTCTTTATGGATGTGAAGTATGGGGATGTAGTATCTCTCATGAATAGTGGAGAAAGATAGAGAAAATACAAAAGAATTTTATACCCTATAATCTCATCCCATCCTCCTCTTAGAAACAAGTCTCTCCCCCATTGAGAGCATGGATATAATTAGATACCTAATGTATAAGAACAAGTTAAACAACATGGAAGACAATAGGATTCCTAAAATTGCTTCAAATGGAGTTGTAACCACCATCGACTCAAGCCAGGATGACATAAAGATAACCACTCTTGGATAAACTATTAGGGAATCATAGAAGACACCATTTTGCACAATAAAGATACTATTAAAAATATTGTCAAATCAAAATTTAAGGAGAAAATGTGGTGTGATAAAGAGTTAGAGGAAAAAACAAAGTTAAGGTATTATAAGGATGTAATCAACCTTAATCTAGAAGATCAAAATTCAAACTACATAGTGAAACTAGGCATTGGTCAATTCCTAAAACGTCATGAGATTAAAGAGTATCACCTTTGTGACACTAAGAAAGTTGAAGATGAAAAACACTTTCTTTTAGATTGTCCACTCAGATTAGATCTCATTTTTAAAATATTTGTCACACTACCAACCTTCATAACCTCTTAACTCAACAAAACTATGGTGATCTTGGAAAATTTCACTTAATGTTTCTGGAGCACAAAAACAAAATTCTAAAGAATAGCAAGTAATCACTTACCCTCTAAAGTCCAATAGACCAATTGTATCTTAGTGAACGTTAATCATCATCATCATTAATGTATTTTGATAAACATATACTCATATTAAAATAATCCTCAATATGAAATTAAATTGCAATAAAAATAATATGCGATGTCCATATATCTTCTATTAATTTTATATATATAAAGACATTACCGTTTTATCACTCTTACTTATTTAATTAAGTAATATAACTTCAACATATCACTCTTGCTTTTAGCACAAGTATAGCCAAAAGATATCTACACTTGAAAATGAAAAGCTCCATGCTCATGCAATAAGTGGGTCGGCCAGTGAAACGCACGGATAGCTAAGGAGGAAGTTGAAGTAGTGCTTATTAATAATCCAAACTTACAATTATATGGTACTATAGTAATTTCTTAATATGATTAGGTAAATGTTAAAAAGTAAACAGGTTAAGGATGCATTAAAAAATACAAGGAAGTTATGAAGAGTAAATCACATTCATTGATTTGGGAGGACGACTAAAAATATGCCAACATCTTCAATTGTTAACCATAAGATTAGAATTTTGGATTAAAATGTCATTAATAGTGCCCATTAACAATAAGTATACGCCTTTAGGCTTAATAAATCTGCCCACTGCCCACCCAATATTTTCACCGAGTATTCTCAACCGGGCAGCGAAGTCAAGAATGCTAAGTTTAATGAAAAGGGATTGTAAACTGTATGGTTTCAAGTTTAAAAGTACTTTTTTTTTTAAGAATGTTGTCAATACCGGTACTTGTCATGGTACTGCTTTTTTCTTTGGCCTGTGTCTGTTTTTGGGATAATATTTTTTTCTTCTTACTGTCCGTGTTTTTAATGTGCTTGGCATACTTCCTTTTCCCAGATCAATATGGTGCTGAATCTTGTAGAAAAATTATTGGCACGGCATTTGATCTGAGCAACTGCAGCTCAAATTTTCTCCTGATCCGGAAACGATAAGAGTCTTTCTGTCTCTCCGGAGAGGAAAATGAAAAGAGTTTTCTGAGTGTAGAAAAATTACTGAAATCTCTAGAGTCTAAATCAACGTAGAATTTTAGGTCCAAATAAATATTAAATTATTGTAAACAATAAATGTTATTGTAAATAAATGTTAAGAATGTGTTCAAGAAAATATGTATCCTTTTTATGAGTATTTCTAAGGAAGGAATAGGGTATATATGCCTTTTGTCAAGATTCCCAGCTGAATGTTACTCTAAATCCTTGCCAACCCAGTCTCTAGAAAAAAAACATATAACTTAGCCAAGAAAGAAATATCCAGAAACACATTTAGTAAGGGGTTCCACTCAAAGTGAGCATCTTTACTCCACTTATTCTTTTAGTTTTATCAAGGGGAACACCTATGCTCCACTTATCTTTCTAATTTTATCACGACTCATCAATATACACTTCCATAAACTAATCTAAAGCAGTGAAATAATATTATAAATAAATCTAAACTATAATTTTAAAATTAAATTATTATTATTTTAGTTTAACATTCAAAATTTCCAATTTGATGCACAACCACCATATATGCACTAAAAAAACTCAAATTATCTCTGTTGCAATGTAACAGATTTTCATAGGAAAAGGATACTAAAGACAAAGGGTGAATTTTTCTAACCAGTTTACCATGGCAAACTATCTAAACATTACACAATAATGGAGGTATTTACTGGTATAGATTTATTGATCTAAGAATAACGTTTGCAAACGATACTTATGCATATTTTTTCGGAGCGAGTTTGGTGCAGGCTGAGATTCAGCCTTTTCCTTGTCACTTTCAGTATTTTCCCTGGACTTCTGGATTTTCGCCTTCAAGATGGGGTACTAGAGAAAGGTCATTATGCAGTTGGCCTGCATCTGTCTTCAATTTTCCCGAGTCTAGTGAAAGGGAGTTTACAAGCTTTCTGGGACCGTGTGTATTAGCTTTAGAAATACTCGATCCTTTCTCCAGATTATTGGGATGGAACTTGGAACCAGCTGCACTGAATTCATCTCCATCTCCACGGCCTATCTCGATATCCCCCTTCTTTACATCTTCTTCTCTAATTCCTTCTCGCATGGGCTTTGCCTCACTATAAATCATGTAAACAACGAGCTGTGCAGCTCCAAGACCGAAGCCGATTCCATTCGGGATCTGTACATTAGAAGAGTAAGTTGGTTCGAATCAATAACATCATATATGTTTTTTCTTATCTAAACTCAATGAAAAACTTTGAAGCACTAACCCCAACATACACGTCTCGTTCCAGTACTGCCCATATTGCCCAGATTCCTCCGTTGAGAAACAGGAAGAATGACAAGAAAAATGGCATGAATTCCACGCTCTTCGTTAATATGACGCTTCTCTGTTACCACCCATATAGATTCAACTTATCAAATTCAAACCTGCACTAATTTTGCTTGAGTTATTGCCAATATAACGGCTTACGAAAGATTCAAGGACTACCCAAAGCATCAGCCAAAATCAGTTTTTAAGAAGTTTTTCTCAGAGACTAAATGTGGAAAAATAAGCATACCATAGCTGCTAACGGCGAACCATACATGCTTAATGTTAAGCACACGCATAGAACTCCTATGACAGGTAGCCTCGTTTGATGATTCAGCAACAGAAAAGTCACCAAAAACACCGCAGCGAAGAATACTACATCCACAAGCAGCACCAGCATAATAGTCTTCAGCTGCATAACAAGATATGCCATGACTTATAAGAGCTATGCATGGACAAGATCCATTTTTATCTTTGGATTTATATGAACCGAATGTAGTGGTGTCATAATTTCAGGTCTGTATATGACATATCAATATTTGTGCTCACGCTTCTCAAACAAAAATAATAAAGATACTAGGTATTTAATAAAAACAGAAAGAAATATAACGTTTATTTAAGAATATAAACAAAACAAAAAGAATAAAGATACTAGGTATTTAATAATATTATTGTATAATAATAAATTATTATTATTAATAATCAATACAATTTTATTAACAATGTATTAATACTAAATTAACTAACATTAAATTATCATGTAAAACAATAGAAAAAAACAAAATAAAACAAATATTAATAATGAACGGATAGATATTACTAATTATCAACTTTTAATTCTCTTAATAAAGTATTATCAATACATTAATAATATTGTAATAAAACCTAATACATTAAATAACACATTAATTCATATGTAATCATGCATTAACCCATTAATAATCATATAATTAATATAATAGTAATGAAATAATATTCTTAAATATCAAAATACTATTAATACAATAATAATATATTAAAAATGTAATAATAAGATAATGTTAAAAAAATTACAAAATTCTACTAAAAATAATACCTTTTAAGCAATGATTCCAACCATAATCTATGGCTAGATGAGGACCTTGTTTTATCTAGTACCTACAAAAGAATCTTTGCAACTCTCAAGAACTAATAATTTGCGAGTAATGAAGTGATGAAAGTGACTTGGATTCATGGGCTAGGTAGTAGTGTCTAGATTATGTGATATTGATATCCCTTTTCCAACCAAATAGTAACTTTTGACATTTTAAATGACCATGAACCACACTATGATCATAGACCTTTAACCCCAACTCTAAACTTTACCATGCATAGGAGCCTCATTGAAGAGAATTTTGATTTAATCAAAGTCAATTGTGCATTGACAAAAGTAAAGTTGACATTCTCTTAAAGGATTTAAAAATAATTAATTACATGTTCTAACTTATAAGGACAACATTGAAGACCTCTATCATAATTTTACAACTATTGTTTGCACTTTTATTAATAAGTTATCTTTGGAGGTGTCATGTAAAAAGAATAATAGAACGACTAGCCCTTGGTATGATAAATAATGTAAAATTGCTAGGAAATCCATTAGGCATGTTTCTAATGAGTCCTTAAAATCCCTAATTAAAGGGAAAAAAATGTACTATATCAATAAAAGGAAAGAGCAACGTTCACACCTATCTACGTTAGGTCGTAAGAAGTTATGGAGGAAAATTCTAATCTGCAATACTAAAGAAAATAATATGATTCCCTTAAGGGACTGGAATTCCTACCTTAAAAATATTTGTGAGTTCCCTAATGCCATGAACACCATTCCTATTGTCCCTATAGAGGATGGAGTTTTTTCTTTGGATGACATAGATTTCGGGGTTAAGTGGCTTCCAAATGGGAAAAATAAGGACATGGAAGGCTACCAAGCTGAGGGTCTACCCTCATCCCTCACATACACGAGATCTTCAATTTAGCAGTCAAGCAGGGCTTCCCTAAACCCTAGATGCAAAGCCTCATTTTCCTATTTTTAAAAATGGGGATAGAGACATTCCCTCTAATTATATGACCATTATGATTAGCCCGATTTTAGCCAAGCTTTATGTGGAAAAGAAGATTAGCCTTTGGTTATAAAGTCACAGTAAAAGAGCTAAAGCCTTGGCTGGGTTTAGGAGATATTGTTCAAGTGTGGAACATCTTGTTACCTTTAGGATCATTGTAGAGGATTTCTGAAATACTAAAACCAATATTTTTTGTTGTTTGGTTGACTTTAGAAAAGCTTTTGACATGGTTCTCATGAAAAACCTTTGAAATAGGTTGGAAGATATAAACGTTTCTTTCGAGTTGAGGGTTGCTGCAATAAGGCTATATGAGAACGTTATTTCCAAGTTTAAGAACATTGAGGGCTCGTCGAAAGAGATTAAGTGCAATATTGGAATCAAGCAAGGTTGTTCCTTGTCCCCTACCCTTTTTGGCATATATACATTGACAAGTTAGAATATTGTTTGGAAGAAGTAGGTTGTGTCGGACCTACTCTCAGTGGTATAGTCATCAATCTTGTTCTTTATGTCGATGATATCATTCTTATGGAGAGGATTCCTCATGATCATGAAAACCAACTAAGAATCCTCAAAGATTTTTTCTTCAATATGGGTATGACTATCAACACTGACAAGACTAAGGTCATGATCATTAAATTCAATAAGATCACTTATGATACCTTCATATATGACAACAACAACTTGGAGGAAGTGACTTCATACAAATATCTTGGAATCAATATTCACCACAAGATCAACTAGAATTATAGCATTGCTAAAAAGATTATTGGGGGATGGAAAGCTTATTATGGGCTTAAAAACAATTGTAAATCAAATGATCTTTAGATATGGGATAAGAAGAAAATCCTCTTTGAGACTCTTGTCACACTTGTTATTCGATATGGATGCGAAGTCTGGTGATGTAGTATCTCTCGTGAATCCTAGAGAAAGATAGAGAAAATACAAAAGAATTTTATAACCTATAATCTCAAAATCAAAGGAAATACACCCTATCCCATCATTCTCTTAGAGGAAAGCCTTTCCCCCATTGAGAGCAGGACTATGACTAGATACTAATGTATAAGAACAAGACAAACAACATGGAAGAAAAGAGGCTTCCTAAAATTGCTTCAAAATCCAATTGTAACCACCATCGAATCAAGTGAGGATGGAACAAAGATACAAAGATGCTCGGTCTTGGCTAAGCTATTGTGGAATCATGGATGACACCATTTTGTAGAATAAGGATACTATTAAAAATATTATCAAATCAAAATTTAAGGGGAAAATGTGGTGTGATAAAGAGGAAAAAATTAAATTAAGATATTATAAGGATGCAATCAATCCTAATCTAGAAGATCAAAATCATCTCTCTGTTTTGACAAGTGTAAAGAAAAAAATAAACATTGTTAAGATAAGAACACATTCTCATGAGCTCCATAGTGAAAATGAGGGTTGGTCAATTCCTAAAATTCCTTGGGATGAAAGAGTGTGTCATCTTTGTGACACTAAGAAGGTTGAAGATGAAAATAACTTTCTTTTAAATTGCCGAGCTTATACCCAGATTAGATCTCAATTTCAAAATATTTGCCACACTACGAACCTTCCTAACATTTTAACTCAACAAAACTATGTTCAAGCACAGAAACCAAATTATAAAGAATTGCAAGTAATCCCTTACCTTCTTAAGGTTTGATATACCAATTCGTCTTAGTACAAGTTAATCATCATCATCATCCTTATGACCTATGCTATTAATACCTTAATTAGGTGGTCTTTCTTAGATATTCAATTATCTTGTTCATGTCTTTATGCTTATAGATATTCAATTATATGTTGATGTACTTATCCTTATGGCCTATGGTATTGAAAACCTTAGTTAGGTTATCTTTCTTCTATTCAAGTGCAAAGGGTGTTAGTAAGACTCATCATGAAGGTAGTTTTTTGGTATTAACAATAATGAAAACAATTTTGTTATATATTTATGCTTATAGATATTCAATTATATGTTGATGTACTTATCCTTATGGCCTATGGTCTTGAAAACCTCAGTTAGGTTATCTTTCTTCTATTCAAGTGCAAAGGGTGTTAGTAGGACTCGTCATGAAGGTAGTTTTTTGGTATTAACAATAATGAAAACAATTTTTTTATATATTTATATTTGTATAAATTTTGAGTAATGAATTTTGTTGAATTAAGTGAAATTATAATCCATTGAATTTCATTTTAGATGACAAAAATTTATAATTCAAAGAATTCGATTATTGTCAATATGATTATAACATGAATTGAAACTGATATTCACTAAAAATAACTATAATTTTTATCAAAATTCCAAAACAAGTAAAGACTGTATTTGTCTAATACTCTTTTGGATATTCACTAAAAATAAATATAATTTTTATCAAAATTCCAAAACAAGTAAACACTGTATTTGTCTAATACTCTTTTCAAATCTCAGGATAACATGACTTTATTAAGTGAATATAACTTTTATCGAAATTCGGAAGGTATACATAATATACTTGTATTTGTGTTGACCAGTGTGGATGCACAAACGAAAACACTTAATATGAAGCTTGTTTAAAAAAAGAACTTACCTTAAGTTGCTTATGGGCATAAATTATAAACAGAATCACATAAACGGCCTCCAAAACAGCGCCTGCCCCATTAACCGTACAGATCAAGAGTCCCCCGGGCTTGACCAATCCATAATATGTCCACAGCGAAGTGCTCAACAAGGTGCAGATATAAGGGAGAGATTTGAAGTTCTGTGTCGACTTATTCTTCACTATGCGCCAAAATGTCTTCCTGTCAATCAAAACATAATCAACAATATACACAAAATAGACAAGAGTCCCTTAAAAACTCGATGTATTTAACGAATTCCAAACATTTCAGAGCTTACACCGGCGAGATGAAAACGAGGAGCGATATCACATTTCCTGCACCATTTTGCCATGTCAAATAAATCAGAAAGATCACATCGCAGTCTAATTTCTCAAAAACTCACATGAAATTATTTATTTTCAGATGAGAAAGCGATTCAAATCTGTAGAGATGCATTAAATGCAACTCTGATTGGATGTATATACTGACCTAGAACACCAAGAATGAAGCTCACATCCGCCATATCCAGTGAATGCTCAGAACCAATGCACTTTTTTTCTCTTCTCGTGGATGATGCTAAATTAACCTATTGCTCTGGATTAATAAGAAGGCATAGGTCTGCGCTCTGAAGGTCTAATATACACAAAAGGGTTTGCAGGCACAGCCCAACGAAACAATTGCAGCGATAGACTGAGGGCCACGTAAAAGATGAGAGTACTTATTGTCAGTTGTATGACCTCGACAGGAGAGTTAGTCCTGAGATTACATTAAATGCCAGAAGTAGCCCATTCATTCAGATGGGTCAATTTTTCCCGGAGAAGAGGCTGTCTGAGTGCCCTTCATCCCACGCTATTCAGATATCTTAAAAAGGGTGGGGTACAGGGTTGAAATTTTAAATCCAATGGACTTCAATTTAACCGGAGAAGGGGCGGTATGAGGCTGGATATTGGCCGAGTGCCCACTATCCCACGCTATTCAGATGCCTTGAAAAGAGTAGGGGCGGTCGGAATTTCAAATCCAATAGATCCGTCAAACTTGACCGTTATAATCCGTACGTTTAAAGCATTACAACAAACATTTCTGACGGATGTTCGAGAGTTTTGACTGTATTTCACTGGTTTTTGATGGATGTTCGAGAGTTTAGAGCGTACTTCACTGGTTTTGACAGATATTGGAGAGTATTGACCGTATTTCACTGCCATTTTGACTGTATTTCACTGTTTTTTTTAACGGATATTGGAGAGTATTGATCGTATTTCATAGTTAAATTGCCTCGTGACAGGCAATGCAATTTACCTGTCAAATTCCATTCCTGGTGGGGACAAATGGCAATCGGATCGTTTCTTACTCCGATAGTTGGAATAAATGTCACTCAGGTAACTTCTTACTATCGTTTTTTCGGAGAATTAGATTTGAATTTGATGGGAAAAACCTAATCCATGAGATTCAATGTTTTCAGTAAAGTAATATAAGGACCCAAAATATTAAAATGGCAAGGCAAATCGAAATACGAAACTATTTCAGCGCCCCGTATATACAGCTTCCTGAAAAAAAACCTCTCATATTTCAGTCGTGTATTATTACTATCGATAATCTCTAAATTCACCAACCCCACTCCTTTGTCGGTATGGAGCTTTTCAGATTGGGAAGTCAAATCAGTCATGGTCTATTATTACTATCGATAATCTCTAAATTCACCAACCCCACTCCTTTGTCGGTATGGAGCTTTTCAGATTGGGAAGTCAAATCAGTCATGGTCTAGAAGAAGGTTGTGGTCCATTGCCCGCTTTTTCTTATTTGACAAAGTTATCCCATGGACATCTACCCTAAGGTTTACCTTCTCGATTCTTTACTTTACTTGACGATCAAGTTTATTGAATTTGGAATGCTTTGCCTTGACTTTGAGGTCTGAGGAGATCATATTGTGCAGCACATACTCGAATTTTATGAACGACCTTGATGATGCGTTTGGTCATTGAATTCTATTATATCTTGATTGGTATCATGAAACAATACATGCGTGGAATATTTGTCATTTTGTCTCTGATTTGTGATCACTGACCTCATAAAACGCCACATGCATGTACAAAATCCCAATGGCATGTATGCTTAAAGTGCCCTACAATGACTTTCGCAACTGTTCCTTATCTATGTTGATATCATTAAAACGCTAATTGCCTTAATTAAATTGTTATAATCTTAGTTATTTGAATGTGGTGAATATAGTAGATATGTCATGTCTATAAATTATGTCAACTTAAAAAATAAATAATACTTAATTGCTAACTTGATCAGTATAGATTCCTTTAAAAAAAACAAATTCCATTTTGAAAGACTAGATCTTGAAAGTCTAGATTTAGAGTTAAGGTGGATTTTTAATATATATATATATATATATATATATATATATATATATATATATATATATATATATATATATATAT
>ML780631.1:281171-292901 GCA_009831015.1 Picea engelmannii
CCAAGTGGCCGCGTTGGCTGGGGCCGTGGATGTTTCCCCGTAGGGTTTTTACCATGTGAAAACATCGGTGTGTTGATCTTTGATCTGGTTATGTGAGTGGTTACTGAAGGTGTTCGTCCTCTGTTGGAATACCTGTGTTGTCGAACACCTCAAAAGTGGTCGCTTGATGAAGATGTGTCTGATGCTATCGGCAGCCATTTAAGGATGTGGGCAAAATTCTCCATCATTTCATCCCTCTGTCACGTGAGAGCTTGCTCAAGCAATAGACTGATAGGATCATCTTCTCCATCATTTTTATTTTCTTCCACCATTGAGGGTTTCTTGGGTGTGCGAGAGCGATTGTCCTCAAGAGAGACAAGCTCGAGACCCAACTTGCTATACTTGGACCTCGTCGAGGACATGCACTGAAAAACGATCAAGAGCAGCCTGCTCTGATACCACTGATCCGGATTATAACAAAAATGTATTAGAGATGCAACCATAAACACAGATATACAGTAATACACGATTTATATTAATGAAATAAATGTACAGAGACTGTAAAAATACAGAGTGAAAGACTCGCTACAATGGTGGCAGCTTATCTCTAAGAAGAGATGTGACGGCTACTCGCATTCGCAAGAAGATGATCACAATGAGGCTCTAAAGGACTTTTTTACAATAAACAGGAATTCCAAAAGTCCTAGGCATCCAAAACCCTAACCCTAGGAGATGAAGCGCCAAAAGTCATGTGGGGCCCATTTGGGTAAGTGAGTGCATCAACTTCCCGGGGCCGTAACTTTTGCATACGATCTTTGTTTTAGGCATGTGATAGCTTGTTGGAAAGGTATCGTCAAGGAGATTCATTTTGGGGTATGAATTATACCTTTGGCTATCATTGAGAACCTCGATCTCGAAAAACCTTCATTTGGACCCTCAAAATGGCCTCGGAAGTTAAAACCTGTTAAAAATAGTAAATTGCCAAAATTGCCAGAAACATGTTTTGGGCCAGTTGGAGAAGGTGGGTGGCCACCTTTATCCACCTGGATCACACTTTGAATTTTCTGTGGGTTCTGTTATTATCAGCATAACTTTTCTACCTATCCTGGGCAGCTTTTAAATTCTATTTAATTTGTATTATTTGGTCCTCCATCTCTTTGAGAAACTTTGGCCCAACTATTGCTTTGTTAGCTAGATTATCCCATCTCACTGTACTGTTGCACTTTTTTCCATAAAGTGATTCAAATGGGCTCATCTTCAACGATGCATGATACCCATTATTGTAGGCGAATTCTACCAAATGCAGGAAGTCTTCCCATCTTGATGGTTTGTCCATCACATACATTCTCATCATGTCCTCTATTACTCTGTTCACCCTCTCGGTCTGTCCATCAAACTCAGGATGATGCATTGTACTAAAGTTCAGATTCGTTCTGAATCCTTTGAACAATCCTTTCCAGAAATTCGAGGTGAATTTTGGGTCCCTATCAGACACAATCATCTTAGGAATTTCATGCAAGCGTGCCACTTCTTTTAAGAAAATCTCAACAACATCTGCTGCCCTATGAGTGGTTTTCAATGGAATAAAATGGGCATATTTTGTAATCTTGTCCACCACCACCATGATCAAATCATGCAGCTTTCTCGTTCTGGTCAATCCTGTAATAAAATCCATTGTCACCACTTCCCACTTCCACTCAGGAATGGGTAAAGGCTGCAACAACCCTGCTGGGTGCCTATGCTCAGCCTTAACTTTCTGGCACTCCATACATTTGGTGATGTATTCAATGATCTCTCTCTTCATACCCGACCAAAAATAATGGCTCTTGACTGCTACCACAGTCTTCTGATATCCAGGATGTCCAGCATAAGTCACATTATGAATTTCTTTTAGAATTGCTAGTTTCAATTCTTGGACATTGAGTATATACACTCTGTTTTTATACAGAAGTAATCCATCAGCTCCCAAGGTGTAACTTTCCTTTTTCTGTGGTCTCTCATGCTGTTGTAACTTTGCTACCAAGTCTCTGTACTGTAAATCGACATTTGTAGCTTCTAAAATTCTATCCTTAATATCAGTCCTATACATGCTAATGGTTGTAGCATGTGTAATTCATGCACCTTTCTGCTGAGTGCATCAACCACCTTGTTTTCCTTCCCTTTGATATGCTTGATATCAAGGTCATATTCACACAAAAACTCTAGCCACCTACTTTGTCTAACGTTTAGGTTCAGCTGATCAAACAAATATTTCAGACTGTTGTGGTCTATTCGCAATTCAAATCTCCTTCCCATGAGGTAATGTCTCCATTTCCTCAGAGCGTGAACGATTGCTGGCAACGCCAAATCATGAGTGGCATAATTCTTTTCATGCTCTTTCAGCTTCCTAGACTCATAACAAATTACAAATCCATTATGGCTGATAACTCCTCCCAACCCTTCCTTACACGCATCTGTGCACACCACGAAATCCATATTTGGATCTGCAATCCTCAGGATTGGAGAGTTGGTTAACAACTGCTTCAATCGCTGGAAACTGTTCTCACACTCTTCCATCCACTGAAACTTCTTCTCCTTCCTTTGCAAGGAAGTGATAGGGTGAGATATCTTTGAGAACCCTGCTATAAACCTTCTGTAGTAGCCTACTAGACCCATAAAGGATCTAACTTCTGCCACATTCCTTGGCACTGACCATTCTCTGATGGCCTCAACCTTCTCATGATCCACAATGATCCCTTCTTCTGAAATAATGTGCCCCAAGTAATGGATCTGCCTTTGATAAAATGAGCATTTTCTCAACTTGGCATACAACTGGTGTTCTCTCAACACTTATAGCACCATCCTCAGGTGTTGTTCATGCTCTTCCTCTGACTTGGAATGCACCAAAATTTCATCCAGGAAGACTATGACAAACTTGTCTAAATAGTCCTTGAATACACCATTCATCAAGCACATAAAAACAACAGGTGCGTTCGACTGTCCAAATGGCACCACTGTGAACTCATAATGACCATACCTTGTTCTAAAGGTCGTCTTGTTGATGTATTCATCCTTAATTCTTACTTGGTGATATCCCAATCTGAGATCTATCTTCAAAAATATTTTCGCACCCTTCAACTGATCGAAAAGATCGTCGATCCTCGACAGAGGATTCTTGTTCTTGATAGTTACCTTGTTCAACTGTCTAAATTCAATGCACAGCCTCAATGTCTAATCCTTCTTCTTCACGAATAGGACCGAGGCACCCCAAGGTGACACACTGGGGTAAATGTACCCCTTCTTAAGAATCTCTTCAAGCTGCAATTGCAACTCTTTCATCTCTGGCATACTCATTCTATAAGGAGCTTTCGAAACTGGAGCCACTCTAGGCATCAAATTTATAGAAAAATCAATGTCTCTCTTCAAAGGTAGTCTAAGTACTTCCTGGAATACATCCTTGAACTCTATGAGTACCTCATGGTCTCCAATCTTTGAGACTTCATCTCTGGATGCTTCCTCCACACGGGCTGCAAACAATTAACAACCTTTTCTATAGCACTTCTTCAACTGCATGGCTGAGATTTCTCTAATAGCCACAACTCTGGGAATTCATTGGACTGTTTTCTGATTCCCCTCCTCATCCAGGCATGTAAACTTCTTGTTACGACAATCCAGGAGGGCATGGTGCTGGTCCAACTAGTCCATCCCGATTAAGCAATCATAAGAGCCTAAAGGTAGAATATTCAATTCAGCCTTAGTGCTCAATCCTTTCATGTCCACAGGACATGACTTAATCAACTCAATGACTTTCCTCTTGGTTCCTGTAGCCAACTGCACTAACCAAGACTTTTCATGTTTTCTTCTTGATAAATGCAAACTTTCCACCACCCTAGAATCTACATAACTATGGCTAGCCCCATAATCAACTAAAATAATAAATGGTCAGTTGTTAATTATACCTTCCACTTCAATCATGTGCGATTGAAATTCTACTTGCTTGTTGTCCAGGGTTGCATAGATCCTTGGCATTCTGCTGCCCATATTCTCCATTGTTTCAGCTTGCTGAACATTGTGGACGGTTCTCGCTTTACCATTTTTATGGGGGCAATCTCTGTACTTGTGGTTCCCTTTACAACCCCAACACTGAATGGGCATCTATTTTTACCTTTGTTCCCTCACTTCAGCCATTATTAGCTCTCTAAACGATGGCTATCCTTGAGGGCTATTTTCAAAAAAGGGAGGTTTGTTTCTCTTCTGCCTCTGTTCTTTCTTGAACTTCCTCTGATCATCCCAAGCCTTCCGAAAAGTAGGCTTTTCTCTTTGTTGTTCATATAAGCATTTCTTCCTTCTTATTGTTTCTTCCATCGTCTTAGGATCATCATACTGAATCTTGTCACTAATGGAAGATGGTAGTCCACTCAGATACCTCTGAATCTTGAAAGCCTCATCTTTGATGAATGGAACATACTTCAGTAGTTCCAAAAACCTTCGTTCGTATTCATCAATGGTCATGTTGCCCATCTTGAGTTCGAAGAACTCCTTCATCTTTCTGTCATAGTATCTTTTAGTCACGTATTTATTCTCAAAATACCTCTTGAAATCTTTCCAAGTGACATCTTTCTCTCTGATGTGCTGCACCTGCACAAACTGATCCCACCACATGGATTATTTTCCTTTCAATTGATACATTGCAATTCTTCCTTCTGCTTGAGCAGAATAATTCTGCAGCTAGAAATATTTCCTCATGCCAAGCAACCATGTTTTAGCATCTTCCTCCTTCTTATGTTCTCCATCGAATGTTGGAGGCTTGATATTTTTCATCTCTCCTTTCAATTCATCGACTCTATATCTTCGATGTGCCTCCCTACTGGAATGCTTTGGGGAGCGATGATGATGTCTGCTACCACTCCCCGATCTTCTTCTCCTCTAAGGGGTTTTGACACTTCTTGATCTTCTTTTCCTCTTAGGGGTCCTGCGACTCTCTGTCTTTCTTGAGTCACTCCGCTTCTCCAATTTTCTTTTCTATTCTTTCCAGGCTTTTCAACATTTTAAAGTTGAATTCACCCTACTGATCCCTGACCCTCATGAGCTTTCGACTATCATCTCGGTGAGCCTAGGCATCTCTCTGTAATCCTTCAATGATTTTCATTATATGTCCTTCCTTATCCAGTTCTCTTCCGTGCCCATTGGAGTTCGATCCTTTGATTCCCAGGTTGACATCCATTCCTTCTCTTTCATTCTTTGAATCGGAGGTAGCCTACACCTCTTCCATTTCTATACTCGGCGTTGATTCTCGGATGTATTGACACTCGTTGAACTCTGCACACACAACATGTAGTCAACCCAAGTTTGTCAGGCCTTGAACCACAACATTCATAAACCAACATGAATAAGAAAATGTTTCAAATCCACTAAGTTTTCTGAGCTCTGCTCGGCTCTGTAATTTTTGGGACTTCGGGACTTTGGGGTTTCGGTCCACGAGGCTCTCATACTTGATTTCAGTTTTCGGGGTTTTGGGTTTCGGGTTTTGGTCCCCGGAGGTTCTCGCACTCGCTTCCCTCTCCAACTCCTAACTCATGAACTTTCGACCTCTNGGGCCCACAGCACAACTGTCACCAACTAAGGTAGGGATTTTGGGTCTTCGGTACCCTGGATTTCACAATGCAGTGACTCCCAACCCCTTGTCACTCCAACTCTCGAATTCCAAAATTCCGAATTACTTTACTCTCCGGGCCCACAACACAGCTATCGCCCTTAACCACGGTGGTGCATGATATGTTTAGGAGGGTGCATGTTACCTTCGGTGATGTCATCAGGTCCCACCATTCTCGCTTGTCTTCCCGACCCACTGGCATGTGGTACACACCCATGTTTCCACGTCCATTGCAAGCGAAAACCAACAGTTAGACCTTTCTCAGATCTACGGCACAGATCTTTTTGGCGTTTCGGGGTTTCAGGCATTGGGAGTTCATGCGTCCACACCTCTTGAACTTCTATTTGCAGAAATCCTGAATTTACTTTCTACTAAACTACTTGATCCAACGGTCAAGATCTTCTCCCACGATCTACGGTGTAGATCATTTTGGGATTTTGAGTTTCGTTATTTCGCGAATTTTGAAAACAAGGGTTATTTCCCTTTGGTATCCTAGGTGTCCAAACGCCGTCCGGCAACCACGTGTCCCCCTGATGGACGGTCCTGATGAATTTAGGATTTTGCGTATCGTAATTTCCATGTTCCTGTGCAACTCCAAAGGGTTTTAAGCCTTGTGCACATTTTTCAGATCTGATGGTCACGAGGGTTCTCCTTTCCTACCGAACAGATCCTATGGCTCCAACACTTATGGTGTGGAGTCCTCTCTCCTTGTGGCCATATACCACACCGACTATGGTTTCATAACACCACTACACCTCTTCATCTTTGTAACATGGTCAAGTAACTCCCAGACTCTCAGGAGCATTCAAAGGTCTGAAATTGGTCCTCCAGAAACAATTTCTCCTCAAAACCCTGGTCCAAAGACCACTTATCTGGTCCATCTAGGCTCAACAACAAACCTTGGCTCTGATACCAAACTGTAATGCCCCCTTTCCCCGACCGTCATCCAACCCACTGGCCGACAGGCGCTACTTCACAGAATAACAATCTCACACTTAAATATATATAACATGCATTTAAGCAAATGAAACACATTTAAACTCAGAGTCAGCACAAGCTTACTGCTAACATAAATAATCTATGGAATTAACATTAATTCATGATTACACAGCAAAATACATGATACATATAAATACACAGGTATGTAAAACAGAATTAAAGAAAAATTTGTTACTTATCTTTGAAACTGTGGTGAATCGACCAACCAGGTGCAGGCCTTCCATGAACCTCCTCTCCTTAGACCACACCGCTCATCAAGATTAGCAATGGGTCACCCCCAAGCTGGGACTAAGCTCCACCCCAAGGTAAGGAATCCTAGGTTAGACTGAAGTTATAGGGAAAACTGCACAAAATGACAGGAAGGGTTCCTCCTAGGATGCCTTCTTATGCCCACTACTCCCAGACTCTCATTCCCCACATGCATGTTCCACCTGGGAGTATACACCTTCAAAAGCACAGTCCATCGGTGCTACACCTCCCTCTCTGGGTCTCGGCAACATGCCTGATCAGGAAGTCTCAAAGCCCGAAGCTGGTGCTGGACACTCTTTGGAAGAAACCTCTTCCCAACAAACTCCCTCACCTGGAGAGAGGTTACACATAGGATCGGCATGGATTATACTGGCCAGTAAGCCACACGTAGTCCAGCACTACATGGCCACAAAAACCAACTGGGAAAATAGACACGGGCTTCCCAAACAAGCTCAACAATCATGAAATAGAATCACTCTCTGGTTCTCAGGGATGCGTGACAAGCATCCCACACAGGGGATGAACACAGACTCCACAGTCCAGAACAGAGGGTGTACTGGATTTTCAGTAACATACACAGGCTTTCCCACAGTTTTTGAATTTCACGAGGGTCTCTTGCAGAGGTCAAACGGGATGTACGTTTTAGAAGATGCACAAGGGTAACTCTGCAGAGGTCGAACGGGTTCACGCTCAGATGGTCGGGTCGAATGGAGGAGGAACCCCCATCATGAATCATCTCAACCATTTTATTTTCATGTGCTTGGGTTGACACTTGTCACCCATGCAACTGCATGCGTTCCATTAACATGCGTTCCTTCCGTTTGGCAGTTACTTGTCCTTCCAAAAAGAGCTTAGGATAAAACATATTATTCGCATGTCTTTTGGAATAATATTAAAATATTATTCCCAAGGCTTAGGCCCCTAGGCTCAACACTTAGCTCCTCTTCCCACCTTGCAGCCCCTAATCCCTTGCCCACTATGTGGATGCTTAGTCCCACATCACTCATTCATCGTGTCGGCCTGCACACGGCGATGTTTATACTTTTATTAATAATGTGGATAGATACATGTACAAAATCAGGTTCTTGGCCTTCAACACTTAATCTCTCTGGCCTAACAATCACATAAACCCACCAACTTATATAAACATGGCTCACCAGCCTATAAAACATAATTACAATTCATTTCATAAACATGATTTACCACAGGGCTCGGCCTTGGGGACATTACAGTGACACTTGGAGATGATTACCAATATCCCATCAAGGGAGTGGGACAATCAAACCATAAACTAAATTCAGGGAATTCACTAAAAATGAAGGACGTACTATATGTACCAGGCTTGAAGAAGAACCTACTTTCCATTTCATCTTTAGAAAAGAAAGGCTTCAAAGTTGCCTTTATAGATGGAGAAGTTATTATGTGGGCTAAAGGAGAAACCTTAAATGAAGCAATCATCTTTAGAAGTGAAGAAAATGGATTGTATAAACTAAAGGGTCACTTAGAGGCTTCCATGACCCACGCCATTGAAAACTCATGTTAACTTTGGCATAGAAAGTTAGCCCACATCAACTACAAGGAACTACCATACATATGCAAAGCAGTCACAGGTTTACCAGAACTCAAAGGTGACCATAAAGGCATATGCAATGTATGTGCACAAGGGAAGAACATCAAGAACCCATTTCCGAAGAGGGACAGTAAGACAGAAGGAGTCCTAGAACTCATTCATTCAGATGTATGTGGCCCAATGCCATCATCCTCCATTAGCAGGTATGTATATTATGTATCATTCATTGATGATTACTCTTGTAAAACCTGGATATATTTTTTGAAATCTAAAGATGAAGTGTTCAACAAGTTCAAGGAATTCAAATCCTTGATAGAGAACCTTTTTGAAAGGAAGATTAAGATACTCAGGTCATATAATGGAGCAGAATATACCTCAAAAGAGTTTGTGAACTTCTGCAAAGATGTTGGGATCAAGAGGGAACTCACTACTCCCTATAATCCCCAACAAAATGGTGTAGCTGAACGAAAGAACAGAACCATACTGGAAGTTGTGAAGACTATGATCCATGATCAAGATCTTCCTATATGCTTATGGGCAGAAGCAACAATGGCAGTTGTATATGTGAAAAACCGATTGTCCCATAGTGCACTTGGGTTCAAGACACCGGAAGAGATGTTCACCGGAAAGAAGCCATAGGTCATCCATCTCAAAATATTTGGCTGCCTAGTGTTTATTCATATATCTAAAGAAAAGAGAAACAAGCTGGATCCTTCAGGAAAGAAGGGAATATTTGTGGGATACTGTGAGGTCTCCAAGCCCTTCAGAATCTATATACCAGGTCAACATCACATTGATATTAGCAGGGATGTGACCTTTGATGAAGATGCATCACTCAAGAAATATAAACTATGCCAGCTTGAAGAAGTATATGAAGAGGAACCCGTAATCCCCAATACTGTAATGAGGGAGGTTCCCAGAGCTGCAGAACCAGTGAGGGAAGTCATAACTTCCCCTGATGAGGAAATTCTAGAAGATCATGATATAGTAGAAGTGCAAGAACCTCTTCAGATGATGATCCTCCATAAAAGAAAGCCATCTTGGGATAGAGATCTTATTCAATATGGAGAGAAGCAACGCGTTCCCTAAGGAACTACGAGACAAGTGAAAATACCAAAGCCATTCTCCGGTTATATGGCTTTGATGTGTGATTTCCTAGAAGAGGAGCCTACCTTCTTTGAAGAAGCCATTCAGAGGAAAGAATAGGCAGATGCCATGACAGAGGAATACCAATCCATAATGAAGAATGAAGTATGGGAAATAGTTCCTAGACCGAAGAATAAAGTTGTGGTATCCTCCAGATGGCTCTTCAAAATAAAACATGCTGTTGGTGGAAGTATTGAGAAGTATAAAGCAAGATTTGTCGCTCATGTATTTTCCCAGAAGGAAGACATTGACTATGAAGAGACATTTGCTCCTATGGCCAGATACACTTCGGTCAGAACCATCATAGCTCTTGCAGCTAAGATGAAGTGGAAGCTGCACCAGATGGACGTGAATACAACTTTCCTAAACTGTGTCATCGAAGAGGAAGTGTATATATAGAAACCTCAAGGATTTGAGGTTGAAGACATGAAGTCTCATGTCTGTAGATTGAAGAAAGCCTTATATGGATTGAAGCAAGCTCCTAGATCTTGGTATGGCCGTATAGACAATTTCTTGACGAGCTTCGGCTTTACCAAGAGTAAAGAAGACTCTAACCTCTACTTCAAAATCATGAACAATGAGCCAGTAATCTTACTGCTATATGTGGATGACTTATTCTTATCTGGAGAAGAAAATCTCATCATTGAATGTAAAAATAGACTTGCCTCGGAATTTGAAATGAAAGACCTTGGCCTAATGCATTATTTCTTAGGTCTTGAGGTATGGCAGAGTCCTGAGAGGATATTCCTTAACCAAGGGAAGTACACGGTCAAAATCTTGAAGATATTTGACATGTTGGAATGCAAGCCCATGAATACACCCATGGAAGCGAAGCTGAAGCTACTAGTCGATACTTCGTCAGAATTGATTGATGCTACACTGTACAGATAGATTATTGGATTGTTGATGTAGCTGACAAACACTAGACCAAACATTTGTTTTGTTGTGAACACCTTGAGTCAGTTTCTAGTAGAACCCAGACGTGTTCCCCTAGTGGCTGCAAAACATGTGATGAGGTACCTTAAAGGTACAATAGATTGTGGTCTCAGCTATGATGGAGATCATGATTTCACATTGAGTGGATATACTGATGCAGATTGGGAAGGAAGTGTTTCTGATAGGAAAATCACTTCAAGATGTTGTTTGAGTTTGGGATCAGCTATGATCTCATGGCAGAGTAGGAAGCAATCTAGTATTTCTCTCAGCACATCGAAAGAAGAATACATTGTTGCATGTTCTGTCAGTTGCGAAGCTATATGGCTTCGAAAGTTGCTGACTGAACTATTTGACTTAGAGATGAGATCAACCTTGATTCTATGTGACAACCAGAGCTACATAAATATGACATAGAATCATGTATTCCACGATAGGTCGAAGCACATAGAGATCTGTTATCATTACATCCATGACATGGTGCAGGGAGGAGTCTTAAAGCTCCATTACATTAGCATGGATGAACAGGTTGTTGACATGTTGACCAAGCCACTATCTCACATAAAGTTTGAGTAATTTTGAGATAATCTTGGTATAGTCCGAAAGGACCCTCCTCGAAAGGGGGAGTAGATGATGTGATGAGACATCTCTTGCTTCCGACTTGATGGTTGTGACGTAAATCAAGATGATGTGATATGACTAGTACTGTGCTTCTAGTTGGATAGTTGTGACGTAAAGCTAGTCTAGTATCTTGCTTCTGACCTGATGGTTGTGACGTAAAGCAGGATGAGTACCTTTCTTCCGACCTGATGGTTGTGAAGTAAAGCAAGATGATGTGTGACTAGTACTATGCTTCCAGCTGTATAGCTACGGTGTAAAGCAAGTCTAGTTCCCTACTTCCAACCTGATGGTTGTAACATAAAGCACGATGTGTACCTTGCTTCCAACCTGATGGTTGTGACGTAAAGCAAGATGATATGATGAGACTAGCACTGAGCTTCCAGCTGGATAGATGTGACGTAAAGCCCATCTAGTATCCTTCTTCCAACTTGATGGTTGTGACGTAAAGCAGGACGAGTATCTTGCTTCTAGCTTGAGTGTGCAAGACGATGAGATGAGACTAGTACTGTGCTTCCAGCTTGATATATGTGACGTAAAGATAGTCTAGTATCTTGCTTCCAGTCAGAGTGTTGCGACGTAAAGCAAGACATTGAGATGAGAT
>ML780631.1:292951-323613 GCA_009831015.1 Picea engelmannii
TTGCTTCTAGCTTGAGTGTGCAAGACGATGAGATGAGACTAGTACTGTGCTTCCAGCTTGATATATGTGACGTAAAGATAGTCTAGTATCTTGCTTCCAGTCAGAGTGTTGCGACGTAAAGCAAGACATTGAGATGAGATGAGTACTGAGCTTCCAGCTTGACAGCTGTGACATAAAGCCAGTCTTGTATTATGATGAGCCAGCCTTGTGCTGTGATGATGATGATGTATCAGTTTTTATACTAATACATATTGATGTAGATGATGATGGAATTCCTTTGAGAATGACGATGTTGTTGATGACGAAAACTTCCGATGCTTTATAGATATGCTAGTCAGTGTTCCAAGATGATATTGATGATCCTGTCCTCTCACCCACTTGATGTTGTTGATGATGTTGTCCTCTCTCTCTCGCATGATGTTGTTGAAGAATACCCTTCTTGTTAAGGGGGAGTGTTGAAATAATGTAACTGCAAAGAGTATTCTTATTATTATTTGATATATTATTCATTGGATCAATCCCCATTATGGATTGATCATGTCAGCTATTGTAATAGGACCAAATCCCCTTTTGCAGATTGGTCAAACGATAATTATAATAGGAAGAATAATAAGTTGGCCCCAACATATATTAAAGAGGCCCCATAAAATATTAAAGGTGGTTATAACCACCCAGTTGGAGAAGTCAGCCCTGCCAGTGAAGAGACACTTCACACGTGCCAGTCTAATATAAATAAGGAGGTTAGCGCCTCACTTAGACACACAAATCACTTGCTCATTTGAGAGACAAGTTTTGGATCTTCTGTTAGAGAAGAAGGAGAGAGAGTGGCGCATATCTGGGAGAGTATCTTTTACATTAGTTTAAGATATTTCTTGGCATTGTATTGGCTATCTATATTAAGGAAGTTTTGTTGGGTTTTCTTCCCCTAGAGGGTTTCCCAGAATAAATGTTGTGTCTCTTGTGATTGTGTATTTCTCAGTGATCTTGGATTATGCTATTTTTATCTAATGAAATGCAAAGTACTATAATAATGGCTTAAACATTAACGACAACAACCCATGGGGGATGAAAATAAAGATGATGGAGCAACAGATCCTTTTCAAAAGTTGCTCAAGGAATCCCTTGCACAACAAAGGAATGAAATGATGGAAAAAATTGCATATATCCTTCGATGGATTCCCACAGGAGAAGCATCTTCATCAAGTGGCCATGCAACCCCCTTCAAGATACAAGTAAATTTTGATATTCCATTATTTCAAGGATTGATAGATGCGAATGTTGTAGATAAATGGTTGAATCTCCTCGAAGGGTATTTTTCAGTCCACAATTTTTTCGATAGGGAAAAGATTACTTTTTCACTCCTTAAGGTCATCTCACATGTTAAAGACTGGTGGGATACTTACTTTGAGCAAAGGTCCATAGAGGAATCTGGAATATTTGCACTCCCCCCTACATGGGATTCATCCCGAGATGCCATTAAAGAATAATACTACCTTGTTGGAAGCTACGAGGACCAGTACACTAGATGGACCACCCTGTGTTAGGAAAGGGACCATATCGTACCATATTTCACCAATATTTTCCATACCCTGTGTACTAAATTGGGTATCAAAGACTCTGAGCGACATCTGGTGCTCAAATACCACGGTTGTTTTCATAGATACATTCAAACATAAATGGATTTTCTGGACATCGCCTCATTGGGTACGACTTATAGATATCTTGTCAAGATCGAGAAAAAATTTAAGCAGAAGAGGCAAGAGTTTGGATTTGAAAAATCCTCATAGATGAAGCAGGGAAAAGGCAGCCCCAACCCACACAATAAGGGACAGAGAAAAGATGACCACTCTTAGGACAAGAATTCCAAGCTGCAACAAAAGAAGGGTAATGAGAAGATGAAGAAGGACACAAGAAAATTGTGTGAATACCATAAAATCCCTTGACACAACACTGAATAATGTTTCTCCAAGAAATCACTCGTGGTCAATTTGAAGGCTTCTGAGTCATAGGTCGATTCTAAATCAGAATCAAATCCAAAAGGAGGGAAGAATATTATCGATGTTGAACCCATTACCACTGTCACTACCACCAAAGTCCATCCAAGTGAACCAAAAGAACTAGAGGAAAGGGAACTCCTCTTTCACTCACAGATGTGGGTAAAGGGGCATATGCTTCATTTCATTGTCGATAGCAGTAGTTAGAAGAACCTGATCTAATCGAAGTTCGTCAAGCGGCTAGACCTACTGACGAAACCACACCCACAACCATACACCATCGACTAGATTCACCAAGGAAGAGATCTCTGTGTCAACCAACAATGTCGTATTCCCTACAACATCAAGCCTTTCAAAGACGAGGTATTGTGTGATATTGCTCCCCTTGAAGTTTTTGATGTTCTTTTAGGACAACCATATTTTTGTAAGTGCCATGTTGTGTATGAGTCTAGACCCCGTAGTGTTATTATTACTTTGGGTAGAAAATTGTACATGATACCAGAGGTAGCGCCACCGTCCACTATTTATTTAATCTATGCTATGAAATGCAGTAAGGTCATTTCACAGACCGGGAAGTTTGTCCTCTTTGTGATCCGTGCTCATAGTAAGAAGAAGATCGCCACCACATGCGTGGCCTCTACATAGAGCCTCTCTTTGCAGCAGAAGCAAGTGGTCGGGATCATGGAAGAGTACAGAGACATCTTCTCCTCACCCACCAGGGTACAGATGCACTTACAAGTCAAGAATCCAATTGATCTAACCCATGGTGCACCTCTTCCTAATGGACCAGTCTATCATCACTCGCTGATGGAAAATGAAGAAATCAAGCGTCAGATCCAAGAGTTGCCTCAAAAGGGGCACATTAGACCCAAATCCTCCCCTTGCAGAATCCTTATTGTACTGTTGTAGAAGAAGTAGGGGACCTAGCAGCTCTGAATTGATTACAGAGAATTAAACAAAATCACAGTCAGGAACCAACACACAATTCCCAGAATTGATGACCTTCTTGAACAACTCAAGGGGGATAAGTTCTTCAACAAGATTGACCTTAAGTATGGCTACCACCAGGTTCCCATCGAACTAACTGATGTATGGAAGATAACTTTCAAATCTAAGGAAGGTCTCTTCAAATGGTTGGTCATGCCCTTTGTCTTAACCAATGCAAAAACCATTTTCATGAGGTTGTTGGATGTTGTATTGAGACCCTTCACTAACTCTTTTGTGGTGGTATATTTGGATGACATCCTCATCTTCAACAAAACATGGGAGGATCACATGTAGCATATTCAACAGGTTTTGAGCACTCTATAACAACACAAGCTATGTGCCAACTTGGAAAATGATCCTTTGGCATGAATAAGGTCCAATGCTTGGGATACTTTATTGATCAGCATGGGGTACATGATCCATATAAGATCCAAGTCATTCGTGACTAGCCATCCTTGACCATACTAACTGAGATTTATAGCTTCTTGGGACTGGCCAACTTCTATCAACAGCTCGTGTTTGGATTCTCCCATATTTCATGGGCCCTTGGCAAAGTGACCAAGGGAGGATGTAGGGTAAAGTTCATGTGGGGGAAGGAAAAGCAATGAGCATTTGATGATATAAAGCATCACTTGTGCTTAGCTCCATTACTCTCCTTACTCGATCTGCAACTACTGTTTGAGATTGAGATTGATGCATCTGACTATGTTGTAGGCACAGTTCTCACTCAGCATGGTCATCAAGTAGCCTACCATAGTGAGACACTCTTAGATACTCTCTGAAAATACCCCACCTATGACAAGTAAATGTATTCCATTGTACAAGCATGTCATCAATGGAAACATTAGATTATGGGAAAGGAGGCAATCATCCATATTGATCACAAGTCTATGCAGTTCATACACACACAGGGGAAGTTGTAGAAATACCTCCACTAGAAGTGGTTCACCTACCTGCAACAGTTCCATATCAACATCAAGTATCAGACAGGGAGCACCAATCATGTCACTGACTGCCTCAGTCGACCTCCTATGGCTGCACTCACCACCATGCTTCATTACTGTGGACACGAGGCATCTGAGTGGCCCCAACTTTATCAACAAGATCGAGACTTCACAACCACTTATCATCTCTTGGGTACATGCGTGAATGTCAATGATTTGCACAGTCAAGATGGACTGTTATGCCATCTAGGCCATCTCTGTGTTCCTACAAGAAAGTGTGAAAATATGATTTGGGAGGCTCACTCCAGTTGTATGGCACGACATTTTGTCATGGAGAAAAATGTGGCAGTTCTACAAAAACATGTTTATGGGCCAAAACTGTAATGATCCCAAGCCAAATTTTTTGCTTGTAATCACTAGCTACCACTGATTTGTTGATGTGTAGGTGTTTATTGAGTTATTAAGTGCATACAAGATTCATTCAACACATGAATATCACCATACATTCAAGATATAGAAGCACAAGAAAAAATATGACCCTTTTATTATAAGCAATGTAGGATCAATACAATAGATGGTTGATTTGGCATAAACCTCAGATGGTTGTACAAACAATAGATATGAGTTGCTACAAAATTCTCCCGTCAAATACAAAAGAAGCCTCTAGAGGCTGGATAAGTAATGAAGACCAGTACCAAGCAGATTTGAATGCCAAACCCTCCAACTGAAGAGTGCCACACTCCAAGTGAAGACTGATGCCCTCAATAATTAGGCCCTAATGGAAGAATGCTCCAAATGATCCCAACTCGGTCAAGTAATAGATCAGGGCTGTGGGATCCTCCTCCTGAAGTTTCAAGCCCAACGTCCAAGGAAAACCTCTCCAACTGATAATCTTCTAAGAGAGTTGTGCCCTTGCTGGAAACTCCCTAACAGTACGGCCCTGCTATCTTCTGAAGCTCTAGAAGGAGATATGCTGAGAGTAGAATGGTGTGGAGGAATATTTCATCCCCGAGACCAAGCTGTGGAACAAGGTGAGTGGGTATTTCACCACTGAGTTGCTCACAAGGGTTTGTACAGCAAAACCCCCAAACTGAATGCTCAAGAGCAATAACAAGCAATATACCAAAATCAGAATGCCCCATAGGTGATCCCCAACCTCTTACTTATACTTTTCCTTCTAATTCTCTATTAAGTTAGGTTAACTCCCAGGGTTAACTTCTATTCTTCTGTTGAGTTATCTTTTACTCCTTTTAACCTATTTCTTTCTCAAGTCAACTTAAAAATATAACTTTAGTCTAGTTGACCTTTCCCATCAGTGTGAGACTATGGCCTAGTGGGGGCACCTAGACCACTATGTCTTCCAAACCTCTTCTTCAAGAGGTGGGGGACATTACAGTCTCCCCTGCTTGAAATTGCTTGTCCTCAAGAAATTCCAAACCTACTTCTCGTACCATTTGTTCATTCTCCCATGTGGCATCCTCAATGGGCAAGTCCTTCCACCTGATCAGATACTCCTTATTGCTTCTCTTTCAGAGCCTCTTTTCTTGAACTTCCAATATCTCTTCTGGAATCAACACCAATTGACCTTCTTCATCCATGGGAGGTAGTACCTCAATGGGGTGGATGTGTTGGCCGATAGCCTTCTTCAAGCAGGATACATGAAATACTTTTTGTATTCGACTACCTGGTGGGAGCTCTAACTCATAAGCCATGGCCCCTATCTTTCTGTTGATTCTGTAAGGCCCAAAGAAATGTGGCTGTAGGTTTTATGCTCTGCTTATTTTAATTGAAGCCTGCCGATAAGGTTGGAGCCTTAAATAAACCAAGTCACCCACTTCAAAAGTGCGCTTCACTCTGTGTTTGTCTGCCTGGACCTTCTGCTGGTTCTGGGCTCTCTGTAAATGATCCTTCAACTCTCGGAGAATGTCTTGGCTCTGTTGTACCCAATCCTGTACCATTGGTGCCCTGCTGTCCCGAAAGAAAATCTCTGCAAAGGAAAGGGGATCATAGCTATATAAAGCTCTGAATGGTGTCATACCTATGGATACATGATGGGTGGTGTTGTAACAATATTCTCCCAAGTGAAACCATCTGATCCATGCTTTCTGTTGTTTGTCTACGTAACTTCTGAGTTAGCCTTCCACCCATTTGTTGACTATTTCAGTATGGCCATCCGTCTGAGGGTCATAGCTGGTACTAGGAGTCAATGTTGTACCCACTAACCTGAACAACTCCTGCCAAAATGTGCTCATGAATCTGCTGTCCCTGTCACTGATAATGGTCTTAGGTATGCCATGTAATCTGAACACCTCTCTGAAAAATAATTCGGCTACCTGTGCTGCACTGAAATCTGTGGCTATGGAGAAGAAGTGTGCAAATTTTGTCAATCTGTCTACTACTATGAAAATGCAATCTTTCCCCTATGCCCTGGGCAAACTGGTGATGAAATCCATGGATATACTTTCCCATTTGTGCTCTGGAATAGGCAGGGGTTGCAACAGTCCTGCAGGGTGCGTGTGCTCATCCTTGTTTTCTTGGCATGTAGTGCATTCTTTGACACGTTTAATCACATCTTCCTTTAGGCCCTTCCATGCAAACCTCTCTCTCACCTGCCTGTACATCTTATTGATTCCCTAATGTCCTTCTATTGGTGAGTTATGACAGGCATACAGTATCTTGTCTTTGAGAGTTGATCCAGGAACTAAGAAAATTCGGCCTTTGTAATAAATGAGGTCCTTTACAACTCTGAAATTGTCATCCTGTATTTGTTTGTCCAAAAGTTGACAAGAGAACCGATCCTTTTCATATTCCACTATCAATTGATCCTTCCAGTCAACTGACATACCAGACATGGAAAAAATGGATGGCCTCCTGGATAATGCATCTGCTACTGCGTTGTTCTTCCCTTTGACGAATTCAATGTCAAAGTCGTAGGCTTGTATTTTTCTTACCCATTTTTGTTGTCATTCATTCAAATCCTTTTTCTCCAATAGATATTTAAGACTGTTATGGTCTAATTTGACCACAATCCTTGCGCCTACCAAATATTGCCTAAATTTGGATAATACATGCATGATAGCCAACATGTATTTGTCATAAATGTTGTAAAGTAGTTCAGGACCCCTGAGTTTTCATCTTTCATAGGCAAGGGGGTGCCTATTCTGCATCAACACAACCCCTATACCTTCCCCTGAGGCATCACACTCCAAAGTGAAGGGTACACTGAAATATGGGAGAGCTAGGACTAGGCAGGTGCTAATGACCTCTTTCATCCTTTCCATCATGGCTTGGGCCTCTTCATTCCATTTGAAGGACCCCTTTTTGGTCAGGTTTGTCAACGGTGCGCACGGTTGAGAAAACCCTTTGATAAATTTCCTGTAGTATGTGCATAGGCCTAGAAATCCCCTTAATTCTATGAGTGTCTTCGGAGTCGGCCATTCCCTAATGGATGTTATTTTCTATTGGTGTGCCTGTACCACTTTTTCCCCTATGATGTGTCCCAAGTAGAACACCTCTGTCATCCCAAACTCACACTTGGATTCCTTGGCGTATAGTGACTGTTCTTCCATGATTGATAGGATTTGGTCCACATGTCGAAGGTGTTCCTCCCATGTCTTGCTGTAAATGAGCAAATCATCAAAGAATACTAACAAGTGTTTCCTCAGCTGTTTGTTGAACACATGGTTCATGCAAGACCGAAATGTGGCTGGGGCGTTGGTTAGCCCAAAGGGCATCACAAAAAACTCGTAATGGTCGTAGTGACACCTAAAGGCTATTTTTGAGATGTCCTCCTCCCTCATCTTGATTTGATGGTAGCCTGAACAAAGGTCAATTTTTGTGAAATAGATAGCCCCATGCAGCTCATCTAGCAATTCATCAATCCTGGGTATAGGGTACCTATTTTTTATCATATTTTTATTCAGAGCCCGGAAGTTAATGCACATTCTCATCATTCCATCCTTCTTCTTGACCAAGGCTACTGAAGAAGCAAATGGGCTTGAACTTGGCCTGATGTGTCCCATGTCTAGAAGCTCTTTGATGGCCTTTTCTATCTCATCTTTATACTTCTTGGGATGCCTATAGGGTGTGGTGATAATTGGTTTAGCCCCTGCTTCTAGCTCAATTATGTGCTCAAACCCCCTGTCTGGTGGCACACCTGGAGGAATCGGCCCAAACACCTTATGGTGCCTGTCTAGGATATTTTTAATATCCAAGGTGTAGTGCACCTTCCCCTTCTCATCCACTCGGGTTGAGATTTTACATTCTGTTGTGTATACAATTTCTTCCCTTTTGAAGATAGCTTCCATCCTCTTGGCCATAACCACTCTGGCAGAGTTACCTGTCATGCCTTTGAGCACAACCTTTCATCCTCCTTCCTCTACAAAGGACATTTCCATGGTCTTGTAATTGGTGGTGATATGCCCTAAAGTGCTAAGCCACTAAATCCCTAGGATGATGTTGGTGTCGAGAAGATCCATCACATAAACATCATGAACTAGCTCATGCCTTCCCAAGGTGAGCTTTATACCTGGGATGTATCTGTCACAGGGCATAGTGCTACCACCTTCTACCTCCACATTGAATCCTTCAAACTCTACTGTAGGTATGTGCCTCCTCTGCAGTAATGTTGCATCAATGAAATTGTGGGAAGCTCCTCCATCAATCATAACCAAAACTCTCTGTCCCTGCAATACCCCTCTCATCCTGAAGGTGTTGAATTTGGGTACCCCGCTGATAGATGCCAAGGTGGCCTTCTCTCCAGCCGCACTGTCTAGTTTTGGAACCTCCTCTTCTGTTGTATCTGAAGCTTCGGCCTCAATGTTCTGTATCTGTCCATAGTCTTCCTCCTCTTCATTATCTGAGGTAACCTCTATATAGTGTACCTGGCCACGTCCCATACACTTATGTGATGGATTCCATAGTTCCTTGCAAGTGAAGCATAGTTGCTTCCTCCTCAGTTCCCTCCTGGTGTTGTCATCTGTCCTTCCATGACCCCTGTCAAAACCTTTAGGGTCATGTCCTCCCTGATTCATTGGCGGTCTTTGATCTCTTCCTCCACTATTAAAAGCTAGTCTAGGTATGAATTTAGGTCTAGCAACTGGACCCAAATCCCTCGCCTTCCAAATGGCCTACTGTAGGTTGTTGGGTTTGAAGGCCTTTACCCAACCCTTCAAGGGCTCCGTCAATCCTTCTGTGAAAAGCATCATGAGCCTGGTCGGGGACATATCTTGTACCATAAATACCAGCCTTTGGAATTCATCAATATATACTTCAGTCGTACTTTTTTGCTTGAGTTGGGTGAGCTCCCATAAATGCAACTCAGGATCTCCTTGATCAAATCTATCAATGAGCCTCTGAGTGAATTATGTATAGGACATTATCTGATTGTGGCCAAGTGTGGTGAGTCCGTGATACCACCAGTCGTGAGCCTTGCCATGCAAATACATAGTGGAAAACTTGATGGCCTCTATCTCCCTCATGAGGTTGAGCTGTAAATAGGTATCTAGCTTTTGTACCCAAGACTGTGCCATCATCTTGGCCGTACCATCAAAGTATGGAATTTCTATCTTCCCTACTCTACGTTCAAACTCATAACTACCCCTGTGGTTTGTCCTAGGTTGATTTCTAAACCTGAGTTGGAAATACTGATGTAGGGACATATGTCTTTGGACCTTCATATCCAAACTGTAGTACTCTTTGGTACTCTTTGCCATTTGTTCCACAAATTCTTCTACCTGTTTTTGTTGCCCTTGCTCATCTGTAAATGTGGGAATGTAAGGTCTAGGGTTATCTCTTCTACCTGAATGTTGACGAAGATGATCATCTGTGAATGTAGGCATGTATCACCTCTGATTGACCCTACTACCCATCTGACCCTGGGTCATGTCTCCGTCCAGACTTCCTTCGGATCTGACTACTTTCTCTAGATTATATATGATCTCCTCATGGATTTCCCCAGATCCACCAGAATCCTTGTTCCCATACGTATCAGGGTTCCTCCCTTGATGAGTCACTTGCGTTAGAAGTTCATTTAGCTTGGATTGATTCTTGTTCATTATCTATAGGTTTTTGTCAACCGTCTTCAAAGTTTCAGAGAGTTCAGCCTGTCCCCTTCTACTGGTTTCATGGTACTCATCCAAGTGTCGGACCAATGTGCTTTCCATGTGGTTGATGGATTGTTGGAACTTGTCAAACTTTGTTGCTATGCGAGCCAAGCCTAGAGACTCATGGTCATCCCCTGACTCTTCCATTTTAGCCTCTGTTTCACTGCTCGGTTTCGTCCTTCTACCCATGAAAGCACCACTGTACCTCTGTATGCACCGATCCTTCCACAAGTTTGGGGGATCGAAGCTCTGATACCACTGTAATGATCCCAAGCCAACTTTTTTGCTTGGTATCACTAACTACCATTGATTTGTTGATGTGCAGGTGTTTATTGAGTTATTAAGTGCATACAAGATTCATTCAACACATGAAAATCACCATACATTCAAGATATAGAAGCACAAGAAAACATCTGACCCTTTTATTATAAGCAATGTAGGATCAATACAATAGATGGCTAATCTGGCATAAACCTCAGATGGCCGTACAAACAATAGATATGAGATGCTACAAAATGATCCCGTCAAATACAAAAGAAGTCTCTAGAGGCTAGATAAGTAATGAAGACCAGTACCAAGCAGATATGAATGCCAAACCCTCTAGCTGAAGAGTGTCACACTCCAAGTGAAGACTGAAGCCCTCAATAATTCAGCCCTGATGGAAGAATGCTCCAAATAAGCCCAAACTCGGTCAAGTAATAGATCAGGGCTGTGGGATCCTCCTCCTAAAGTTTCAAGCCCAACGTCCAAGGAAAACCTCTCCAACTGATGAATCTTCTAAGAGAGTTGTGTCCTTGCTGGAAACTCCCTAACAATACAACCCTGCTATCTTCTAAAGCTCTAGAAGGAGATATGCTGAGAGTAGAATAGTGTGGAGGAATATTTCATCCCCGAGACCAAGCTGTGGAACAAGGTGAGTGGGTATTTCACCACTGAGTTGCTCACAAGGGTTTGTACAGCAAAACCCCCAAACTGAATGCTCAAGAGAAATAACAAGCAATATACCAAAATCAGAATGCCCCATAGGTGCTCCCCAGCCTCTTACTTATACTTTTCCTTCTAATTCTCTGTTGAGTTAGGTTAACTCCCAGAGTTAACGTCTATTCTTCTGTTGAGTTATCTTTTACTCCTTTTAACCTATTTCTTTCTCAATTCAACTTAAAAATATAACTTTAGTCTAGTTGACCTTTCCCCTCAGTGTGAGACTATGGCCTAGTGGGGACACCTAGACCACTACGTCTTCCAAACCTCTTCTTCAAGAGGTGGGGGACATTACAAAAAATTCGAGAGGACATCAACAAGTATATCAGATCTTTCACTTCATGTGCCATTTCCAAGCGAGCCATCAAGAAGCAAGGCCTATATACCCCTCTTCCTACTCCTGAGAATCCTTGGGAATCCATATCAATGGATTACATGTCTGACCTTACATCCAACAATCAAGGAAATGATTGTGTATTTGTGGTAGTTGATCAGTTTTCGAAGATGGCCATACTCACATCCTACAAGAAGAACATCAGAACAACAGATACTGCCAAGATCTTCTTCGAATGAGTATGGGTCCATTTTTGGATACCACAGACCATCATCTTTGATCAGGATAGCAGGTTCCTAAACACATTTTGGTCGGGTCTCTGGTCACTATTGGACACAAAGGTCACTAAATACACTACTTTCCACCCCCAAATCGACGACCAAATAGAGGTCGTCAATCAGATGATTGTTCACATCCTGTGCATGCAAAAATTTAAGAATCCGCGTAGATGGGATGAGATTCTCCCCTATGTTCAACATAGTCACAAGAGGGATCTCCATAGCTCCACTGGCCATAGCCCATTTTAGGTGGGGATGGGATTCCAACCCTTGGGTCCCATTGATGTTGCACTACCTATTGCAACCACATAGGAATATTCCCATGATCAATCTGAGACTGACAAAGCCCCTAGATTCATTGAGTGGATTCAGCACATCCTCCAACATGTCCATGATATTTTGTAGAAATCCAATGCTAAGTACAAGTAGCACCATGATCAACACCGGGTCTCGCACCAGTTTCAGGTGGGAGACAATGTCTCATTACATTTGCAAAAAGAGTTCCTTACAGGTCCCCATCGAAATCTCCTCCCACTTCGCTATGGTCCTTACGCTATCACCAAGGATGTGGGTAGCAATGCTTTTGAGCTCAACACTCCACCATTCATTGGCTTTCACCCCTTGTTCAATGTGGACCTCCTTCGGCCATATTTTCCACCATTCTTGGACACCCGAGAGATCGAAGAATACATGATACCAATAGAGCTCAAATCTAACTTCATGGAACATGCATCCACTGATCAGATAGAGGACACATAGGTCAATGGCATTCGCCAACAAAGAATCCAACTTTATCAAGCTCTCAAGGTAGGGAAACTCCCACACCAAGGCAAGTGGCTCACCTGGGGCCAAATTCAACAGAAGTTTCCTCACCTAATGGGGAAACTCAATGCAATGGATACCATTGCCTCCTAAGGGGGGAGGACTGGTCCAGGTGGATATTGGTGGCCATCCACCTATTCCAACTGGATCCTCTTGACCATTTTTAGTTCAACACATTCTTATGTACTTCTTATAATTGTGGGTTCTACACTTCTGGGGTTGTCTGAAGCCCTAAAAATATTCTAGGTCAATACTAGTGGCCACCCACCTAATCCAATTGGCTTATTTTGTATGTATTCATTTCAACACATCTTTATGTACTTCCAGGGCCATTTTTGGGCCCTAAAAAATGTTTTTTTGGCTCGCCACAGTCAAAATGTAGACATAGTTATATTTTGATGGCGTAATGCATATTTATTGAAAATACCTTTTCAATGGGCTATCACGCACCTAAAACAGAGGTCGTATGCAAAAGTTACGACCTTGGGAAGTTGAGGTACCAACTTAACCATAGGGGCCCACATAACTTTTGGCGTTTCATCTCCTAGGGTTAGGTTTTTGGATGTCTAGGGTTTTGGAATTCATGAGTAATGTTAAAAGGTCCTCTGCAACTTCATTTTAATAATTTTTCTCAGAAAAATGCACATAGCAGCCACATCTCTTCTCAGAGATAGCTACCACCATTCGAGCAAGTTGTTTCAGTTCTGCAGTTTTACAGTTTCAACCTATTTCATTTATTCAATAGAATATATTGTTCACTGGATATCTGTGTTGTTATCCATATCTCTGTGTTTATTGTATTCAGTCTATTAATCATTTCATTCTGGTCCTAAATCTGGATCAACCATGAAGGTTTAAGTAATCATCAATCATTTCTAATTTCATATGAAAGTGAAAACGAATATAACTTAAGAGTGCAATGTGTCAATTCTCATCTACATGCAACTATTCACAGTTTTATGTGGATAACATTAGCATAGTAAAATAAATATTATATAATATCATTTGAAATTAATTATATATATCAATAATTATTTTTATATCATATCATTAAATTTGAACATGTTAGTTGTGGTTATGAATATTGATTTAGCTAAGGCTTATGACAATGTAAATTGATTCTATGTTAGATTGGTATTCCTAAAAATGGGGATGAATCTTTAAACTCTAAGTATATTTTAGGTTGCATATAATTTTCTTCTTTTTATGTGATCATTAATAGATTTTTGTTGGATTATTTATTTTTTCCAGGGGATTATGTAGTGTTTTCCTTAATTCCCCCTTCTTGTTTTTATTGGTAGTAGTAGGTCTGAGTAGGTTGATTTTAAAAGAAATAAGAGAAGGTGATATCAAAGGAGTTAGAGTGGTGAGATCAATATTCATATCCCATTTGATTTTTTTTTATGAAGTTTTTATTTTTCCAAGAGCTTCTTAAGAACGATTATACACTACAAATCTCTTTTGGACATTTTTTTGTAGAGAAATGGGAATGGAAGTTAATTTCAGTAAATCAAATATGTTCTTTAATGTGCTAGAAGTTGATCTAGAAAGATAGATTTCACAAGTCCTTGTGTCTTTCAGTTCATTTGATATTGGTTTATTTAAAACCCAATTACTACAGATATGATGATTGGTTGTGGTTGTATAAGAAGATAGAAGAAAACAATTCTTCTTGGTGCAATAGATGGCTCTCAACAGGAGGCAGGTTGGTTTTAGTCAAAACTATTCTTGAAAGAATCCCTACATGTTGCTTCTAAATTGCACATGTTCCAAAAATCATTTCTTGAAAAGATCATGAAAATTTTCTTTAACTTCCTTTGGACAAAAAAAGAAGGAAAGGAAAGGCATTCCCCTGGTTAAATGGACCAAACTTGAAAGGATAAAAGAAGCAAGGTTATAGGACTTAAAATTTTTCTATTTCTTTTGCCAAGCCTTGGCATCAAGAATGTTTTGGAGATTACATTTTATTGAAGGCCTGTGTAAAATTTTTATGAAGGAAAAGTATTTCAGAAGTTAGTTTTTTGAGGACTAGATTAGGTTTGAATCAAAATCTTTGCAGGGTGAATAAATAGTATGGAAAGGTTTGGTTAAATCCTTTCATATTATTGGTACTTAATGTTGGGAAAAGAATTAACCACAAAGAAGAACATATATGATATTAAAGGTGGTTTCTAAAGACACCGTAGCATTGATGTATGAGCACGCTCCATAATATCAAAAAGTAGATCTCTTGATTGATGATAAACCAATAAAAATGGTTTTCTATAAATACGTTTTGGTTAAGGACCAAACCAACAATCTCGGCTGGAGTTAGTTGCACTTGTTCATAAAAAGAAAATCTAGAATCATATGTGCACATGGTCAACCATCAATTTAGTCGATCGTTGATCCAAAGAACTGGTCAACCCACTCAATCAACAAGGTGAGTTTTACAATGGAATCACATGTTACAACCCCAACCTGTAAACTCATCTTGGAGGAAAACAAATTCCACAACTTTCTCCCCTAAATTTGTTCTGACTGCAAAATTTGATCACAAGATGGTACAAGAACACTCATGAGGAATTCTAATTGCCATCAACACAGATCAAGAAAAAAAGGAATTCATCCATTCCAAACTGGTTGCAAAATATGTTTTCCAAATATGGTCTCAGACGGTCATTCGATTAGACAACAAGACAACACAGGCTAGTGAATGAGTCGACTAGACAAGAAACACACTAATGTAATCGGCCTCTGTCAATCTAACATTATTTTCCAAGCTAGAGAGTCTTTGTATCCAAATAATGTTTGCATTAGGTACAATAAGTAGAAGTACAACTCCCAACAACATAGTCGAATATGGTTCGGTCGGTATCAACAAATCCAAGAACATCAGTTGGGTTTTACACATCAACAACTTCAATTACTCCCCCCCTTAAACACAATTGAGGGATGGAAATATAAACAATAGATATTTATCAAAACACCAGTCAATGGACAATAACTAGTTGAAACACAGTTGAAAAATTCCATTCGGCTGTCATTGCAGGTCATATATTAGTTGATCAATATCCCAATCGATCTCGAGTATATTATCATGTTGGGTTGATCATGTAGTCAACCACTACAAAGAAATCAATAATGAAGAGGAGAATTATACGAATGTACAATGGACAAAACAAAACGGTATTGTAATGTACCTAGCCATGCATAGGTTTGCCATGCTACTTCAAAAACTCACTTGCAAAATGATTTTGAATTATGATAATAATTAATTCGAAAATTAAGCATGAAATACTCACATGCATTAATCAAGATCCATCCTACAACATAAAGGAAATAAAAAATGTGCCATGCACAAAAAATAACCAATGAACATGCACACAAAAATACATCTCAGAGATAATTAAATACACAACGGAAAATACATTATACATAAAACACAGAGAGCACTTATCTTTGCAAGTAAACATTGACCATTTGATCGCATACCAAGGAAATTTCTTCCAACCATAGCCATTGTTGTTCATTTACACTCAACAGCAGGTCACCCCTGAGCCAGGACTATGAATCCACAAGGATGGGTCCTAGGCCAAATCTAAAAACAAACTAATTCGTTAACAAGCTATCAGGTTTCCCAACCACACAACAAATCCTAATTTCCAGCTCTCTTTCCCCTTTATCCCGCACAACCCAAAGAAATGAACACCTTTCTCTTCCATGCAGTCCCTCATGTTGTTCCATTTCTCTCCAGGGATCCAATGCTACTAGTTAGGAAATATCCCTGCTATAAACTCCAAGGATTCTCAATTGTGGACAGTTTTTTGTGAAATGCCATCAATCTCATGCGGTCAGGCATCCATTCCCTCCTGGAATGATCAATAATTTATTTCATCCATGTAGCAATGTCTCTCCTCTTCCAACCATTTGTTTCCATGCTTAGACCAAGAACACACAAATTAGCAAGAATGAGACACCAAAATGAAAGAGTCATAAGGGTGTAAGAGTGAATGGAGAAGAAGAACCAAGAACCCCCAAAACATCCCACAAGGGATGTTTATATAATTACATGAAAACAAGAACCACATGGCCTTCCTCCCAAGAAGCTCATGTAACCACTTTTCTCCATAAAATCAATTATGGGTAAATAAAATATAAGAATAAGACTTATCCCCTTAGGCCCCCTCTCTCGTGGAATCATATCCCCCTATCTCTTTTTTCCTTGTCCATATTGTAGCCGATGGTGTATTTTATTAATATATATAGATGTATTACATTTCCTAGTAACTTTGGCCCTTTTCCAACTTTATAGGATCACCAGCCTAAGTCACAATTACATAACACATTCTAGTTCATAAGGGTTAAAACCGGGGTGTTACAGGTATAAAATCTTCAAACATTTTGTTAGATTCACCCATGACCATTCATCGATCTAACCAAAGTTGATCCTGGTAGTCAGTACTAGTCTAGGGTGCTTTCTTTCACATATCTTCTACAAAGACCAAAAAGTATAATTGTCATTCCTTCGATTTCTATGGAGAGGATGACGATAAGGAATATAATTCTATGTTGGCTGATAAAGATATATAGTCTTAGGGTCTGGTGTACTCTTAGGAGTAGAAAAACCTCGTATATCATCAACAAAAACATTCTTAGAATCTGACATGCCAGGAATAGCCATATCATCATTATGTTCACCAATAGGTTGCTCGTCTAGAAAACCATTATGAACTCCACCTGCAACAAATAAAAATTCCCTGGTTGCAGCAAGGCCAAGTGTAGACAAGGAGGAAATAACAAAATCATATCCAAGACTTGTTCTTGGTGAATTCATCTCAAGCATTATAGAAGAAACAATACCTTGTCCATTCTTCCCAAGTCCTCCTCTAGTGTATCCCATCTTGCTAAGCAGTCGAGATCCTATACTTGTAGTGTGTTTTTCAAATCTAGGAGAAACAACAAAATCATTAGTTTTAAATCATAAATCAACAACTTCTTGCTTGCATAGAGAAATAGGGGGTGGAGAAGAAATAGGTGATCCTGACAACTCAACATCATCAACCTTCTCACAAATAGTTGGACTAGTAGCAATGGTGGAAGAATAAATAGGTGAGCCTAAAATCTCAATAGGAATAAGATTCTTCTCAACATTCTACAGTTGGCGAACTTCTTCTTTGAGGTTCTGTTTGTAGTCCTGCAAGCCCTGAATAGTCTCATCCTTCATAGTCAGTTGTTGCAATATGGCATCATAATATTCCTTCAATTCCTTATATTTGTCAAATATTCAAATGTTATATTCTTGAAGAGGAGAAGCTTCTTCACCAATCTCATTGATAAAGGCATGTATGTGGGAAACCTCACGAGTTAGCTGGTCATTTGTTTCTGTCAACTAGTTGACTTTCATGCCCAAGGAAGTATTTGTATGAGGAAGAAATTTAATTTTTTCATCCAAGTCTTCTATAAGGTCATACTTGTCCTAGAATACATCTGCAAGAGTTTGGAAAATTGTTTCTATAGTGTTCCCCATGAAAGTAACCCTCTTGGAGTGCTCATCCAAGGAACTAAAGGACAAGTTTTCTTTAGTATTCAATTGATTTTTCAGTTCTGCATTTTCTATATTCAAGGAAACATTTTCTGCATGATAAATAGTTTTCACCTCCTTCACGAGATCATCGACAAAATCTGATTTATTTCCAAAATCATCCACTAGATCTTGAAAAATGATCTCCATTGTTTGTTCTAGGTCAAAACATTTCCTAGATTTCTCCTCAAATTGTTGAAAAACACTAGTTTGAAATAGGACAACCTCATCTTCTATTTGGGAATGGGTTGTCTTTAGTTCACTTTTCAATCGTTTATTCTCACTCTACAACTATGCAATGAATTTTTGGAAGTCACAAACCTTTGCACGAAGTCGATTGTGATATTATTCCAAGGAATGGCCTTTTCTCACAAATCTCTTGCAATTTTTGAAGCACCAAGACTTCATCTTCATCAAGCATGCCCATTGGCCCATTGTCAATAGTGGAATAGTGGAAAAAATCCAAGGAAAAAAATATGAAAAGAATGGTTTGAAGAACAAATGACCACAGGAAAGATTTGGGCTTCACTAGTCAACTCACACCAAGTGGAAGCAGTTAATCATGCACAACCGTTCATGGTCACAAAATTTGTGCTTGTCGGGATCATGGCACTAGAAAAATATTCCAATAACATGTATGGCCATGTCATGAAGCAACAACAACCTAACAAAGAGGTTTTATGGAAGCTTCTCATGAACCCAAGGTTCAAAGTCCAAATCATTTGGCGGGGTCGGATCCTGTTCAATTGAATAGATCCCCACGCAGTTGAGTCGAGGTTGATTCAAGCCAAAGGAGAAAGGTCCGTACAAGTCAATTAAATGCAATTTTTCAAGGTTTTCGACCATGCTAAATCCAAGCCAAGTAGATTTTCTAGTCAGTCAGACCCCTTTCCAGTTGATAAGCAGGGAAGTCGGGATGAGCCGCGATGGTTTTGGTGGAGTCAAATAATATCCACGAGTCACGTACCAGTCCATTTTTCAGTTGATCCACCACACCAGTCATATATCTAGTTATTCAAGCCACAGTCGGTTGTACTTGCTCCCAGGTAGCAAGTCGATCGAACCTTTCTACTAGTCAAGTTAAAATGACGAGTAAGAAGATATATCGACGATGCTTTCTGAGATACACTCTGGCGTGAGGGTGAAAATATCACTTAATTAGGATTTCATACCAGCTAATGCTCAATAATTATTTTTAGAGATAGATCCAGGGAATATTAAAAAAAACATATATGAACTTCAATAGCTATACACAGAACGCACAACAAATAGGAAGGGTTTCCTTCAGTCTGCTTCAAACCACTTTCTCATTCTATGCGAGCTCAAGATAAAAATACCATCAATTCTGATACCATGTTAGGAAAGGAATTAACTACAATGAAGAATGGATTCAGGATCAGAGGAGGTGTCTAAAACAACCATAGCACCGAAGCACAAGCATTCTTTGTGAGAGAAAAAATAGATCTCCCGATTGATGATAGACTGATGACAAGGATTGTCTATAAATAGGTTTCGGTCAAGGACCAAACAACTTATCTTGAGTGGATTAGGTGCTGGATTAGGTTGCACCTGTCCATAAAATGTGAATCTGGGATCCTAAGTGGACATGGTAAACCATAAGTAGTCAACCCACTCAACTGAAAAGTTGAGGTTTCTATGGAACCACATGTTCCAACACTTAGGTCGCGTGGAAGAATAGTTGAGGGGAAAAGGTCAGATTGGTGAAGACCCTTGGATAGGATATCCTCTAATATTCAAATTATCTCCTCCTCTACTTGAAGAGTTACATTATGAGGGTTTTATAAAGTTGGCGATATATCTAAATAAGTGAGGCATGGGGATTGGTTGGGATGAGATAAGATGCTCTAGGAATAAATATGAGGGGATATTCACAACCAAACTAGGACATGAGGCTTTAATGAATGCAATGCTAGAATTTTGTCTAAGACTAGGTAAGGTTTGGTGGTGGATATTGATTTGGAAATTAGAGAACCTATTATAAACAAGAATTGTTTATGGCTATATCTTTCAAATAAGATACTCACTTGGGACAATGCTAAAACAAGAAGATGGAATGGTTCAAGTAGATGTGTTATGTACAAGTTGGATTGTGAAATAGTAGACATTTTTTTGTAATTTGTCCTTTATCAATATCACTTTGGTATGAAGTTTTGATGTTGGTAAAAGGTATAGTATCCTATAACTAAGGCACTCTTGAGGACAATTTCTAGAGGTGGGTATCAAACAAGGCTATGTTATATCATAAAGCTTTACCTTGCTTTGTTTTGTGGAACCTCTAGCTCTTAAAAAATGAAATGTTGATTAGGATACACAATTGAAAATAGGACATGTGCCTCACTTCATTAGGATGTCTTAGAAAGAAATATGGAAAATTCCTTCTTTGAAATTATCAAGGACACTAAATCATCTAGAGATAGACTACTCCTTTACCTAGGGTTTCTTTTATGGTGCTTGTTTAAGGAAACCTAGGTAAGTGTGGGGTTGGAGTCTTTCTTCATATTTCTTCTATCCATTTTTTTCATTGTCAGGTAAGAAACACCCAAATAGCATAAAAATAGAAAGAGAAGTAACTCCACACCTTGAGAGTTATATAAAAGAATGAATAAGAAGCCTCTTCGATGGGGAAAGCTCCTTTTACAATATAATAAATTCCCAAGATGATATTATCACTAAAACCATGTCTCCTTCATATATATAAGGGACAATTAGGGTACAAATAAGTTAAATTTCCTAGAAGAACAATAAGGACAAAACTAATATAAATATAGAAATGTAATAACGCAATATATAGGGCTCAACATGCTCGCCACCTTCAAACAAGTGTTTCCCTCAACAAGTGTTTCTACACGAAGAGATAATGTTTTCGTGTTGACTCTTCTATTGGTAGGTTTTTCCACTTCATGAGGTACTCGATAATTGATCAATTTGGTAGTTGATTGATCCTTGTTTCAAGGATTGTTTCTAGTTCTAGTATGATTTTCCTTTCTTCATTAATCTTTGGTAAAATAACCTGAACTATGATATTCTCACCGATTACCTTCTTTAAGAAAGAAACATGGAATACTATATGTGCATGTGACAATGTAGGCAACTACAATTTGTAAGCCATGATCCCAATTCTTTGTAACACCTTATAGGGACCTATTGAGTGCACAACACACCCTAAAATTTCAAAAATTTGGGGTATCACTTTTCAATTATGATTTATTTTGTTGGATTACTGAGAGGGGAGTGAATAAATAATAGTTCTTTCTAATCCTTTTTAACCACAATATATATTTATGATAAGTTTATCAATATCATTCAACAAATACAAAATAAATAAACCATGAACAATGAGAAATAATATACATACACAATACACTGATATTTTTACGTGGAAACCCTATGCGGGAGAAAACCACATAGTGATTTTTCTTATATGTTTTTAAGAAGTACATTCATTGGAAGCATCAACTTCCTTTGTTTTCTAGCTCCAAATAGAAGGAGGCTCCAACCCCCTAGATTCTCTCTCTACAACCTGATGGAAGCTCCAACTCCCCAATTCTCTGGCTCCAACTAGAAAGAGGCTACAACCCCCTATGTGTTTTGACTACAACTGGAAAGTGGAAAAAACCACCTATCCTTTCCTCGTCCAACCGCCCTAAAGTATAATTTCCAAATGTAGACAACCTGTCACTATCCTTGAATCAATGTTGGCATAGGGGCAGACCCGAGGTTCTGTTGAGACTCGAAATTGACATCCCCATTACCCTATTATACTCCCTATCTATACACTTTTGGCCTACCTAAAGCTTGGGTGAATGATAAGAATGCTACCATTAGCCAGTGATAAGGTCATAAGGTATAGTATGGTTAGTTCATGCATTTTGTGGTTTAATGAGTTAGGGAATTAAATATTTCATGTACTAATGCTTCAATTTGTCTTTGACCTCTAAGTAGCTGTCTGGTACTTGTACACCAAGACTGTTGATGTTTGAATCCTGTACCAAACACATTAGGTACTAAAATAAGCCTCTGTTGCGATCCAATACCAACGGCCGCCCACTGTCATGATCCGGTACCAACATCCGTTCACTATTATGATCTGGTACCACCTTTTGCGTGCTGTCATGATCCGGTACCTTCTACCTGTTATGATCCGGTACCAATATGGAAGAGCCTAATGCACTAAGTTAAGTTCCAGATATCGCCTAAGCCAATTGGTGGACACCTAATTGTTTTAGCAAAGTTATGATAAGAATAGTTTGTTGATTGCCTCATCCTCATGCACTTTGTGTCATGAGGATGAAGCTAAAGATGTAACCAAATGATTAAATTCAACAACTGATTGATTTGCAAATCACTTCACCTCCTTGGGTTTCATGATTCAGACTGTTAAATAGTCGTGGCAAGGATGGTAGAGGGAGTAGGAGCGTTATCATATTACCAATATGTCAAGCAGTGTGTGATAGTATAGAACATATTCTAATTGAAGATTAATAGAATGTTATTTATCTCTATATTCTGATTATCTATGATTGAGTATGAATTGAGTTGTTAACGAGAGGTTGATTTTATGTTTTGAGATGTGAGTGAGAGTAATGTGTGTGTTGAAGATAAACCTCCTGTAGACTTCAGTAGCTGAGCTGTTGAAGCGATAACGACCCACCGCCCAACAAAGGTCAGCCCCTTTGTAGATTAGTAGTAGCATTTGTTTTCAGTAGTATAAACATTGATTTATTTAAAGCTTTAACTCTATTAGATGATAGCAACACAACTTAGACTAGGGTTTCCATTTACTTAGAGATCTTTAATTGCTTTGTTTTTGGATATTCCTTGTTTCCGTTCTCATGAATTTGATTTCCTTGAGTGATCATAGATGTTGGTAGCAATAGTCAAAACCATTTGGAGAAGAACTAGTGAAGTTCATTATGAACCATAGCAGAACCAATATATTGATTATTGAACTTCCCATACTATGCTTGATGATTGATGTGTGTTTTCCTTTTAGAAGTGTGGATTCCATAGTTAGTTTTCTAGGTCAAATATTAGAGTTGATCTATCAAACCAATTCCATCTCATACTTGCATGTGCCATAATGGAATAGATAGTCTCTCTGTGAAAGACAACCAAAGTGCATTTCAGTTTGTTAGTTTGTTTTGTTTCCAGTATGCATAATCCAGCTTAGTTCTATACTCGTGACATTAGAAATTACCTTTCTTACTGATGTCTTGTAACTCTGTTGATTACGAATCCTGGATTGATAATTAATGAGTGCATTATACTAAACATATAAGTAGCACAACATTTTGGCGCCGTTGTTGGGGAGTTGCAAACGGTAGGAAGTGATTTTTAGCTTAGATTGTTTGCATAAATTTTAATGTTTTTAAAAGGCTGCTTGAGGAAGAAGGATAAAACATTTAAGACATGAGTGAAGAGCCACGCGGCCACTAGAGTGGGGTTCTCCAAAGACAGGTTGCCTTCTTACCTTCTAGATAGGATTAGGATTTCAATTCAGCTAATTTCCATTTTATGCATAGATATAGAGGTAAAAAAGGTAGATTTGTAAGCTCCAAAGATTCAAAAACAAACCCCCCCACTAATCCAACTGACACTGGTGCAGGAAAAATTCCACCAACAGAAAATTCAAGGGGAGCCAGCAAGGCTCCAGAAGAAGAACCTAAAACAGAAGAATCAGTGTTGGGACAGGCAGAACGTGAGTCTGCTAAACATTTAGGAGACACAGAAAATCCAGTTCCTGAACCTTCCATCAGTTGAATGGCAGAAGAAGAAGGAAATGCAGCTACAGAGACTGAGACCATTGGGTTTCCAATCTTGGATATTTCTAGAAACATCATCATGAAGAATATCCCACTATCATCGTTACCCACTTTCAGAGGTATGTCAACTGAAGATCCAAATTTATTCTTATTTGAGTTTGACATATTATGTAAAAGCTACAACTACTCAGACGATGCCCCAAAACTTAAGCTCTTTCCTGCTACAATGAAAGATTCAGCGTTAAGATGGTTCATGATCTTAGGAGAAAATACAATCCTCTCTTGGGATCAAATGAAAGACACATTTTTATGAAAATACCAAGACTATTGCAAGGATAATGTTAAAAATGAAAATTTTAAAATGTAGAAATAGAGGATGAAAGTCCTGAAGACTACTTAGAAAGGTTCTTATACAACTATCAGAAATAAAAAATATTCACCTCAGACCCAGCCGTAGTAAGAACTATACTATTGAAAGGTCTTAGGGATGATTGCATAGAAGTTTTAAACTTGTTGAGTTCAGGAGATGTACACCAAAAACCTTTTTTGGAAATTTCATATTACTGTAGGAGATACTCAAGAGGACAAGCTAAAACATGCAAAGGGCCAAGAGATCCTTTTAGCATAAATACAAAACAAAGCTTAGGGGTTGTCACCAGAACTAAGTTAGGAAACTTATTGGAGAAATTTAAAACAGACATCTTGAGCACAATAAGTAACCAGTTAGATACTCTGAAACTGAAAAAGAAACAAGAAGAAGATTCTTTAGCAATATCTTTTCATAAATGCCAAAAGAATCACAACAACGAGAAATAATGCCCATTAAATATCATAAAAGTCTGTGGTCTATGTACACTAGAACACCCCACATTTGAGTGACCAACCTTTCTTGAACTACAATCCATGTATAGGGGAGGGGGAGTCTCACAAGAACAACCATACCCTTCTACAAGACCTTGGAGAGCCCAAAATCCCATTACATTTTATGACCCTAATACACAACATCAACAATAATGGGGTCCTTCACCAGTGACCTACCCACAATGGACACTTAAACAAACTCAACCTTGGCAACAAGGTTGGAGGGGACCTCTGTATGGAAATCCCTCTTACCCTACATATCCACAGTACCCTACAAACATTTCCCAATTACTACCCGGATTCAACCCACCATAGATGCAAGCTTTACTCCCACCTCCTATACAACAACAATTTACAACCCCCTTGAATGCTAATCAGCAGCAAAAAGTATCCATAAATGCCAATCAACAACCACAACACCAAGCTGCCTACAATCCTCCAAGACTAACAACAATCCCTACCCAGCCAGTCCCTAACCCCAATAATTGACCCACCCACCCTGTGCAGAATACAAAAGTTCAAACATTTCCCACCTATGAAATTCAACTACGATCAGGGAAAGTTGTAAACCAATCAGATCCTGCAGTAATAATTGAGGAAGAAAATGATAATCATTCTGAGGAAGAAAACACTCAAACCACCCCTGCAGAAGAAGAGGTCTCTCCTCCTATCCCAATCATTTATTAGTCTGTATGGGTACCCCAACAAATCAATCTCCCACCTTACCCCGAAAGACTATTAGTAAAGAAACCCGACCCACCCTTGCATAGAGATATAGAAGATGAATTACGAAATGTGTGCATAAAAATACCTCTGTTGCAAGCCATTAAGGATATCCCTATATATGCCAAAATCATAAGGGACCTTTGCATTAAGAAACTAGGAAGGAAGAAGAAGGAACCTCCTCTTGTCCAAGTAGTGGGACAGTTATCTGAATTTATTTATGAAATGCCATACAAATATAACGACCCTGGAAATCCAGTAGTCACTATTGAAATTAATGACATTTCTCTACCAAACACACTCATTGATTTGGGTGTAGCTATTAATGTAATGACTTTTGACACTATGCAGAAGATCCAAATCAATCAGTTAAGACCAACCCAAATCATGATCGAGTTGGCAAATAAGTCAGTCATTATCCCTACAAGAAGTCTAGATGATGTCATAGTCACCCTAGCTTCTTGGGAATATCTAGTAGACTTTTTAGTCGTCTATTCTAAATCATCTTCCAAATTAGGACACCCTGTGGTTCTTGGCCGTCCTTGGCTGGCCACAACAGATGCTTTTATCAGCTGTCGATCTAGTGAGATGACTATATCCAATGGCACACATAGCCAAAAACTTGTCCTCATCCCTCTTGCCCAACCGGCACATGAGATACCTATTTGGTTAGAAAACCCTTATGGAGAGGAAGATTGCATCAGACCTCTATTAACACTTGAACAAGTAAAATCAATACAAGAACAATCATATGAACAAGTCTTAAGCTTATTTTTGGTTGACACAAATTGCATTGAATACCCAAGGTCTTTTGCAGAATTGTCACATATTTTTAGTTCCGAATTTCAACAAACGTGGCACCCTGATATCACTCAATTATACAATTTATCACCAGGCTCCTCAGACAAGGAAGAAACTACTGAACTTGTTGAGATTAGCCCAGGAAAACTTTGTATATCAACTCTAGTTTGGAACCAGAACAAAAGACACAAGTGATTAAAATGCTCCAACGACAATTTGATGCCTTTGCATGGCATTATGCAGACATGAAAGGCATTCACCCTGATACATGCACACATCACATCTACACTAATGACCAAATTAGACCAGTCAGAAAGCCTCAGCGAAGGATGAATCCAGCCCTTAAAGATATTGTAAAAGAGGAATTGCAAAAATTCCTTCAAGCCAATCTCATATACCCCATTTCAGATAGTCAATGGGTATCTCCACTTGTCATAGTTCCCAAGAAAAATGGTAAGTGGAGGATATGTGTAGACTTTCGGGAGTTGAACAAAGCCACCCATAGAGATTACTTTCCCTTACCATTTATTGATCAGGTGCTGGATACCCTGTCCAGAAAGAAGTATTTTTCATTCATGGATGGGTTTAGTGGTTACAACTAGATACAAATAGCACCCGAAGACCAGGAGAAGACCACTTTCACCTTCCCTTGGGGCACATATGCTTATCGGGTACTCCCTTTCGGACTTTGCAATGCTCCAACCACTTTTCAAAGAGCTATCCTAGCCATTTTCTCTGATTGGACCAACGATTGTGTGGAAGTCTACATGGATGAATTTACACTCCATGGACAAGACTTCTAGGAAGCATTGACCAGTCTAGAAAAAGTCTTGATTAGGTGTAAGGAAACTAACCTTTCCTTAAGTAATGAAAAATAAAAAATGATGCTCATTGAAGGTATTGTTTTGGGACATCGCATTTCTCGTTCTGGCATGAGAGTTGATCCGACAAAGATTTATATCATCACACAAATCATAACACCTTCCTCACAAAAGGAATTCCGCAACTTCTTAGGACATGCTGGCTACTATAGAAGATTCATTCCGAATTTTACAAGCCTAGCTACCCCTTTATTTAAATTATTATCTAAAGAAGCCAAATTTAAGTGAGATGATGAATGCCAAATATCTTTTGAAATTCTAAAACAAAAATTGTCTACTACACCTATACTAAGAGGACCAAATTGGTCCCTTCCTTTTCATATCTATACTGATGCCTCCGACACAACCCTTGGGGCAGTCCTTGGACAAAGAGAAAATCAAATGCCCTATGCTATCTACTTCGTCAGTAAAAATCTGTCTCCAGCTAAAGTTAATTATACGGTCACAGAAAAAGAATTGCTAGCCGTAGTTCATGCTATCAATAAATTTAGACATTATATTATAGGATATCAAGCTTTTGTACATACTGATCATTCAGCCATCCGATTCTTAATAAAAAAACCTGTAACAAACCCTAGAGTTACAAGATGGCTCTTATTATTACAAGAGTTTAATATCAACATTATTGATAGACCTAGTAAAGATAATCTTGTCGCTGATTTCTTATCTAGAATGATTCATTTGGGAGATAGTGTACCAGTAGAAGACACCTTTCCTGATGAATTTTTTTTTTCTATTTCTACATTCACTCCATGGTATGCAGATGTTGCTAACTATCTTGTGACAGGGAAGATGCCTCAAAAATTGTCTCCTAGAGAAAAACAAAAAGTGATTCAACTAAGTGCAAATTATATGTGGCACAATGATTGCCTCTACAAAACAGGACCAGAGTTGGTGATCAGGAGATGTGTAAGGGAAGATGAAATTCATGATATCCTACAAGCCTACCATGATGGCCCTTATGGAGGACACTTCGCAAACAGAAGCACTTCTTACAAATTTCTGCAATCAGGTTACTACTGGCCCCATATTTTCAAAGATGCTAAAACCTATGTATCCAATTGTGATGAATGTGAACGAATGGGTAAGCCTAATGCACGAGAAAAAATGCCACTTCAAGCCCAAATAGTCATTGAACCATTTGAGAAATGGGCATTAGATTTTGTAGGGCCCATTAACCCTGCATCTAAAAAGAAAAAGTATATACTTGTATGCATTGACTATGTGACTAAATGGGTTGAAGCAAAAGCTTTACAGGCTACAAGTGAACAATCAATGGTAGATTTCCATTTAATGATATATTTACTAGATTTGGTGTACCACGAGAAATTGTGACTAATCAAGGAACTCAATTCACCTCTCATCTAGTCAAAGCTGTTACAGAACAGTACCAAATCAAACACAGGAAATTTGCACCCTATCATCCACAAGAAAATGGACAAGTAGAATCTACCAACAAAGTTATTGAGTCCATCCATACCAAAAGAGTACAACTGCACCATAAAGATTGGGATGACAGATTAGTAGAAGCCTTATGGGCTTATAGAATCACCTAGAGGAATACAACACGACATACACCCTATGAGTTAGTGTATGGGAAGAAGGTGCTTCTCCCCATATAATTTTAGATCAAAACCTTCAGGACTATAGTACAAGTTGGCATGAACTTGGATGAAGCCCAACAAAAAAGACTCTTGCAGCTTAATGAGTTGGATGAAACTAGGAAGGAAGCACTTCAAAGGACTACCCTCATCCAAGAACAGAGAACAAGATGGCACGACAAGTATCTCAAAAAGTAAAAATTTCAACAAGGAGATTGGGCCCTATTGTATGACAACAGATTCAAGAAATTTAAAGGTAAGTTAACCACCTGTTGGATGGGACCTTATGAAATTGATACTATCTATGATAATGGTTCAATCAGGATAAAGACAATTGATGAACAACAGACACCACTACTTGTGAATGGTCACCGGTTGCGAGTTTACAACAAACCTCTGTCAAAAGAAGAATTCCTGACTCGTATATTACAGAATTCAGACATGCAGATGATCAGTAAGGAAGGAGATCCTGCTACCGACCCACATTGATTGATTGGTTTATTTGAAACTTTTGTACATATGTATGGATCAAATTTTGTTAATAAGTTGAAGGTAACAAGAGACTCTTACCTCCTTTTGTTTTACTTTCGCAAATTTTCTTTTTTTTTATAAGCAATTTTTTTAAAAATCTACTTGATATTTCACAAACTTGTTAAAACATCAGTTTTAGGCATCGACAATATTGTGTTTTGTTGCGGTACCAGAAATCCTGTTCTAGTCCGGTACTAGTCCAGTACTAGAGTCTATCCTTTTCAGTACCATCAAGACACATTACTTAACTGACAAAGCATCTTAGGCATATTTCAAAATATTATGTCAATTTGAAGTACGAAGTCATGCAACAACCACTTAATATGGAACCACGAAGCCAAATGTTGTATCAAATGGTGACCCTTCTATTAACAACTAAAGGGAAGTATTTAATTTCTTTTGGTTCTGTTGCTGAGAAGTATTTTAATTTATTTTGGTTCTGTTGCTGAGAAGAACTTTAATCTCTTTTGGTTCTGTTTCTTAAAATCAAAATAAAAAGAGGGACACAATCTCTACCTATGACTACTCAAAGACCCATAATCCACTTTAAAGACTAGAAGTTGTCTTTACCCAGTATTTCAGTATGATTTAAAGGAAAAAATATATTAGCCTATAAGCAACTATATCACCCTAACCAGACTCCAATAGTATTCATTGGATTATTTTATTAAAAAGTAACATATGAGTATATGAACACTCTCTACTTGGGCACACTACCAAAAATATTATGGAAGAGGATGTATCAGTACTCTAAGGAAGCTTTTGGTCATTCTCTTATGGACAACTTCAGCCAAAATTATACATCAGGATCACTCTAAATAAATAATGTGCATAAAATTTTATTTTTCCTGCAGACAAATCTTTAAAAGACATACAAAAGAAGAGTATATGCCTTCCAACCCAATACCATCCCACCCTGTAAATGTTGGATCATGTTGTCATTGATGCCAATGGTTTGATTGATTGATGTCAAATGATTGATTGATGTTGAAGGATTGATTGATTGATGATTGATGTAATATAATATGTATTGTCCTTGATGAGAATGCATAGATGAAGATGGATCAATGAGTTGTCATTGATACATGATGGATCGATGTGGTTTCATTGGTATATGATGCATTGTTGGAAAAATGTATAGATGACTCATTATTGTCTTATCATGATTGATAAGGTGCACAAATGGATGAACTCCAAAGTAGTCCCCTTATGGTGAAAGCCCTCATGGGAAGACGCTTTGTGGATTGAGTTATCCTATAAGAATGGTTGGAGGACCCATTCTCTCATTATTGTCTTATCATGATTGATAAGGTGCATAAATGGATGAACTCCAAAGTGGTCCCCTTATGGTGAAAGCCCTCATGGGAAGACGCTTTACAAATTGAGTTATCCTAGAAGAAAGGTTGGAGGACCCATGCTTGTATGAGGAATAACGAGATGAAGATCAAGGAAATTGTTGGTGAAACTATCCTAG
>ML780631.1:351600-388489 GCA_009831015.1 Picea engelmannii
CAAAGGGTTTTAACAAATGTGCCACCATCCATGGCCACATTCATACCCAGTGCACGTTTTCATTGTTATTCAAGTTCATCACACTGTTTGACCAGTTCTTGGCCATGGAGTGTTGGAATTTAACCAACCTTTTCCTCATATGGTTTATTCATTTTCCTTCATTCTTCCCGTAGGAGCATACTGCCTGCTATAGGCAAATCACGATCCCGAATCAATACACATGAACTCAAAATTTTCACATGAATGCCTTTATGCATTCCTTGATTGTCAATGCATTCAGGACATATCAATTCATGATTTTTTTAATTTATTTTTATTTTTTCCAAGGGTTACAAGCACTATTTACTATCATAGGTTCATACCTCTATTAGTAAGGTTCTCCATTCCGAGTCATACCTTACTTGGGTATCCAAGGCATACAACTTCCTTTCAAGTTTATGCATAGCACTTAAGACAATAAAATATTTCAGAGGGGGTTCTTACCAAATCCCTTCATACCTTGTGCCACATAGGCACACATATCTTTATACCGGTTCTTAGCTGCTAGCACTATCTTTCTGATCTCTACCTCATCAAGAGTGCTTTAGCAGAATTTTCACAGTCCTGTCAACAATCTTTAGACCGCAGACTTTCCATGGTCACCCTCTGCTTGAGGTTGTTCATTATTGGCAATTTTCTTCCTCAACAGTTCCAATATTATTTCTTTCTACACATGACATACACCATAGGCACATTAGTTGTCATGTAAATTAAAATACAGTATCATAGCATTTAAATTAATAAAATATTTTTAGGCATGCTTCGAATTTCTGTATGCACTTCATCACATTATCCTTAATGTTTTTCATGAGTGTAACACAACAGTTCTCAATCGTTTTCACATCATTACAACCATCATCACTATGGTGTCAAAGCATTTTCATTCATCAATGTAATAGCTTTCTCATCGCATAGAAATGTAATGCATAGTAAGGAAATAATTGAGGGCTCTCCCCTTCTTCAAATTCTTTCTACATTGCCTGGGGATTTTCAGCCCAGTCGAGTTATCTCTAAGGTCTCACTGCCTTTTCTTAAGCACAACTTCAACCAAGCCTTATCAGTTAAACGTACCCATTTATTCATTTAATCATACTCGGGGGTTTACTGGCCTCTTACCAACTATATTGGTTTCCACAACTGCTCTTTTTCTGAGCAGCCCTGGGTTAGGCTCATCCTAAATCTTAGGATACTTCAGCATGATTTAGTAACAACTCTTTGCTCATAACGAATCATGAACACGTGCATCCTACACACTTCCATTCGGTTATTAGTCTTCTATTACTTACATGATTCTTTCAAAATGTAATCCAGGATTCTTATATGTGGACAGGCCTTGTAGCCCATTGTCCAACCTTCAACAATTATCAGGGTTGGGACTCTATTCTTCTAACAAATTCCTTACATAGTTCCTCCACCGGGAACTCCTTCGGCATGCAACTTTCTTGTTGTAGGTCCATCACTGACGCAAGCTGCCCCTCACCGAACAGTTGCACCACCAGGACCTACACAAACCTCAGCCCGAAGAGTCCAAACCCTTCCAACTCCCTCGGGAGTCCTTTACCCACAGCTATATTCTCGCGCGATCTTCCCTTCGAAAATCAGGAGATCGGGTCTCGCGATATCGCGAGATTTGTGACACTGCTCCCAGTCACTCCACCACCGAAACCCCGAAAGCCGATGGTCAATGGTCAATCCTCAGGGTATCGCTACTCACGATGCTCAGTCCTTGTATTTCATATCCCCGAGTACCGAAGTGCCGATCCCTGATGTGAGGCCACCTGTCCTCCACTAAGTCTCCCGGGCCCCACGCTACCAAGTTAATCTTGGGACTCCGCAGATCGCGGATCCATGATACCAAATTCCCTGCTGCTGGAAACCCCGAATACCGAAACTCCGATATTCCGGATTTGTGCCACCTATCCCTCCTGTGATCGACGACTTCCACTAAATCAGGAAATCGCGATTCGTGATTTCAACGTACATGAAACCTTTGCACTCGCCAACTCCGATTCGCCGATATGAAACGACAAATGATTCTCCCTGCACCTGAGGGTTAACCGCCTCGCTCCTTCTCCCAGATCCAACGATCCACGGGACTTCGCGAGCCTGCACGACGATTCAAGTTGTTGATTCTCTTCCTCTGAGAAGAGATCTACGCTCCACCACCTTCGTCCTGCACGACCTCCATTGGGGTCGTTTTCTCAGCGGACCAAAGGTACTATACCTCCTGAGATTTTTACTAACCCAGACTTCTTCAGATATTTCCCACGCACTTTTCTCACTCTTCAACCTTCAACCACTCTCCAAGTGGTGACATCTTCTGAGTCCTATGCGCTCACGCTCACAACAGCTTCGACCTTCCCCCTCTCAGACTTGCTACTGAGACTCTAATTCGTCCGGCACTCACCTGCACGGCTCGAATAACTCAACCTACTCTGAACGAAGTGAGAACAAAGGTTCAGCTACTTAGCCTCCTCGACGCACTCCATGCGGAGGTATTCAACTGCACTCGATGCAGGAATCCCCTGGCCTAAGCAGAGAAACAATTGAAACTCATTCTCTCAGGTTTCTAACCTGATATGCAATCACATAAGCAGCATATAAAAGATAAGCATAAAAGGAAGCAAACATGCATAAGAACAATATCAACAACACACAGAGATCAAACACGTCCATGGAATTGAATCAAAACTCTTCCTATTAATTCAATAGTTGTACATGGAGGTTTCTTCACAACTCTCTGCTCTGCTCTCTCTAATGCTTCTATGCTAATGCAGAATGTTAATGTTAATGAATTTCAATGATACAAGGGAGGGTGTCTATACTCCGTTTTCCCTCTCGAAAGGTGACTGTCTAATCTACAGCTATTTTCTATCTACCAACCTTAATTGTATTAAATGCCTCCCTATCTGTAACATAATGCAAGTGCGCCCGGCTTTGAATGCCGTCATTTAAATGGCGGCGCAACAAATCTCCAAATTGATTCAAAAATGTTAGGTGCTGGCGTTGTCCAGCTGTCTCTTCTTTCTTCATGCGCTGGCTCGCTTGGCGAGTTGTAGATGCTCCTGCATCATACTCCTCGGCTCAAAAGATTTTCATGGGCTCCTACTCATGAGATCCTACACACTATGCCCATGCTTTTGTATAACTGCCTTTGTTTCCCAGCTTGCATCCTCCACTGGGTGGTTCTTCCACTTCACCAGGTATTCAATATACTGCTTTCTCCTGGTCTTTCTGCCTACCCTCTTGTCCAGTATGCAGTCCATCTGAGGTTTCTATGCAACTGGTAGTTGTTTCTGCCACTGGACCACTGGTTCCACAGTTCCATCCTCTGCTTCTTCAGCGCTGTAAGGGTATAAATCCAAAATGTTGAAAATCGGAGATATCTCGATGCCCTCTGGCAACTCAAGCTCATATGCATTTTCACCAAATTTCCTCAGAATTTTGCATGGCCCGATTTTCTTCATCTTGAGCTTGTTGTATGTTCCCCTTGGGAACCTTTCTTTTCTCAGATGTGCCAGAACCATGTCTCCAACCTCAAACTGAAGTTGTCTCTTTCTCTGATCGGCCCTACGCTTGTATTCCTGATTCGTCTTTTGCAATCGCTGCTTCACCTGCGTGTGAAGTTCTTGCATCGCCTCTGCGAACTCCTCAGCTTTCGCGCTGCTAGTCTCAGCCGGTTCTGATTCCCTGAGTTCAGAAACTCCTCTTGGTTGTGTCCCATACAGAATCTGAAATGGGCTTCTTCCTGTACTCCGATTCACCGAATCGTTGTACGCAAATTCTGCCTGTGGCAAAATCTGATCCCAACTGGTGTGATGCTCCGTCACCAGGCTTCTCAACAGATTCCCCAAGCTTCTGTTGACTACTTCTGTCTGCCCATCTGTCTGCGGATGGTAAGCAGAACTGAAAGCTAAGTTAGTCCCTAGCTTCTTCCATAGCGTCCTCCAGAAATGACCTATGAACTTCGTGTCTCGATCCGAGACTATGCTCCTCGGCAATCCATGCAATCGGACAATCTCTTTGAAAAACAAATTCGCGATGTGGGTTGCATCGTTGGTCTTATGACACAGGATGAAATGTACCATCTTCGAGAACCTGTCCACCACCACGAAGATGGAATCAACTCCTCGCTGAGTTCTTGGTAATCCCAGAACAAAATCCATACTAATTGCCTCCCATGGTCTCGCTGGTATAGGCAACGGCTGATAGAACCTTGTGTTCTGTTTTCGGCCCTTCGCATGTTGACATATCTGACACCTATCAACAAACCGTTTTACATCTGCACGCATGCTCGGCCAAAAATACGATTCGCTCAGCTTAGCGAATGTTTTTTCATGCCCGAAATGACCTGCTAAGCCTCCGCTGTGCTTCTCTTTTACCAAATTCTCTCTCATAGAGCAATATGGAATGCACAATTGATTGCCTTTAAACAATAATCCATCCTGAATCAGGTAGTCTGTCCATGGACTCCTGTCCCTGAGAACTAGGTTCTCGGTTGCCTCGTATGCTTCCCCGAAATCAGCATCACCTGCATACATATCTTTCAAATTTTCAAAACCCAAGGTTTTGACTCTGAACTCTTGCAGCAATAAGCACTTCCTGCTCAAGGCATCAGCCACCTTGTTCGCAGTTCCTGAAATGTGCTTGATCACAAATGTGAAATTTTGCATGTACGCTACCCACTTCGCATGCTTCTGATTCAGCTTCTCCTGCTAACTCACGAATTGCAGTGCATGATTATCACTGTACAACACAAATTCTTTGGGTATGAGATAATGCCTCCACTTCTTCAATGCCTGAATGATGGCATAGAACTCTTTGTCGTATGTGGATTATTTCAATTTTGCATCATCCAGCTTCTCACTGTAATATGCAATAGGTCTGTCATCCTGGCTCAAAACCCCTCCAACAGCATACCCGCTGGCGTCACACTTCACCTGGAAGGTTTTCTGGAAATCAGGCAGCACTAACACTGGCTGCTTAGTAATATTTCGCTTCAACAAATTGAAGCTCCTCTCAGCCTCGACTGTCCACTGGAAAACCTTATGCCACTTCTTCACAGTATCCATCATTGCAGCACTGATTCCGCTGAAATTTCTAATGAATTTTCTGTAGAATCTTGCCAACCCATGGAAGCTCCTTACCTAAAAAACATTCCTCGGCGATGGCCAATTCCTAATTACATTCACCTTCTCAGGATCCATCTTTAACTCATTTGCCGAAATAATGAACCCCAGATATATGAGTTCCGTCTGCATAAACGAGCATTTCTTTAGATTAACTAACAGCTTCTCCTGCTGCAGTCTTCTCATCACTGTGGCCAAATGCCTCAAGTGTTCGGCCTTAGTTTTACTGAAAATCAGTATATCGTCCAGGTATACCACCACAAATTTGCCAATGAATTCCTGCAGGACTTCATTCAACAGCCTCATAAAAGTGCTTGGCGCGTTTGTCAAGCCAAACGGCATGACCAGCCATTCATACAAACCTTCGTTTGTCTTGAACGCTGTCTTCCACTCATCTCCTTCTCTCATCCGGATCTGATGATATCCGCTTTTGAGATCTATCTTGGAGAAATAATTTTCCCCACTTAGGCAATCCATCAAGTCGTCCATCCTCAGCAATGGGAACCTGTACCTGATGGTAATCTTGTTTATGGCTCTGGAGTCTGTACACATCCTCCAGCCTCCATCCTTCTTTGGACTCAGTACTGTTGGAACAACACATGGACTAAGACTCTCTCTCACCAGTCCTTTATCCTGCAGATCCTGAACCTGCCTTTTGACTTCCTCGTTCTCCTGAGGTGTCAACCTGTACGCTGCCTTATTTGGAAAACTTTCTCTAGGTATGAGGTCAATATGATGACTCACACTTTGCATCGATGGCAACGAATGAGGTAGTTCATCCATGATGATGTCAGCAAACTCTCCCAACAGTTGTTGAATCTCCTCTGGCAAGTCATCCACTCTTGTGCTTGTCAGGACAATTCTAGGCTTCCTGACAACAAAGAATTGTGGATCCTCATCCTTCTCCAGCTCTGTGAGAAGCTCCTTCCCACTCATGAGAAGTATTGTGCTGCTAACTTCTGGCTTCACTTCTTTATCCTTCCCCGGCAGCAACTTATGAATTTTTCCATCCTTCTCTAAGGTGTAGGTGTTCATCCTCCCGTCATGAACAACATGTCTATCATACTGCCATGGTCTACCCAACATTATATGGCACACATCCATGGGAATAACATCACACAAAATCTCATCATGATAATTCCCAATTTTAAATTTAACTAAGCATTGTTTGGTGACACTTACCCGGTGTCCTTTCTGTAACCACGAGACTTTATATGGGCTCGGGTGCTTAGTTGTGCTCAGCTCCAATTTCTCCACCATCTCGGTCGTAACGAGATTATCGGTGCTCCCGCTGTCTACTATGACCTTGCACTTCCTGTCCTTGGCTGTGCAAGCCGTTCTGAACAGTCTGCTCCGCTACACTGAGCTTTTCACCTCCTTCTCAGGTTTTAAAAGGACCTTATGCATTCCTAGCGACCTTCCACTGTCCGCATCCTCGCTCTCAACATCACGTCTCTGTGGCGCCTCAGCGATGTGAGCTTCACTTCTGTCCACCTTCCTCTCTAGAAAGTCAACGGCTTTATGACCGTCTTTACCACATGTGAAACATGTGATAACTCCTCCTCGACCTCTTCCTCTACCTCGGGTACGAGGAAATGTATTTGCATCAGCATATCCTCCTTGCTGATCATCTTGCTGCCTCCTCGACTCAGCAAATTGTTGCCTCTTCTGTGAGGTTCCACCTCTTTCAGCTCTTCCTTGAGGTCCTTTCCAATCCTCCTTGGGCTTCTGTGTTCTCTCCTGAACAACAGCTTTACCTCATGGCTGGCTCCTGCCTCGCCCTTGCTGACCTTGCCTGCGGCTCAGCTTCTCTTCTACTTTCAGAGCCATCTGGTACGCATCCTCAACTGTTCGAATGGTCAGCATGCTCAATTCTTCCTGAATATCATACCTGAGACCATTCAGGTATCTTGCCACCTTTTCGTCATCACTCTCTCGATGACCAGCTCGAATGTTGAGCCTGTAGAATTCCTCGGTGTACTCCTTCACCGTCATCAACTTCTGTCTCAGGTTCTGCATGCGCCTGAATAGAGAAATTTGGTAGTCCCTTGGAATGAACTTCGCCTTCATCTTGGCGATCATCCGATCCTAGCTTTTGATCTTTTGTTTTCCTTTTGAACATCTGTCTGCTTGCAGCTCATCCCACCATAAGGCTGTATGTCCCTTCAGCTTGGTGACAGCGTGTCTTACCTTCTTATCCTCTTCGATGTCCTCATAATCGAAGTAGGTGTCGAGTGCTCGGATCCAATCCAGCAACTCCTCAGTAGTTAGACTTCCCTCATAGACGGGAATATCCATCTTAGTCTTCGAGCTCATCCTCGAAATAACTTTGATCAACCTCTCTGTTGAGGCATCTTCTGCTGAGACCTCCCCTTCTTCATGTCCAGCCTCCTCCTCAACCTCAGGATCGCTGAACTCTCCTGCGTCGGCTCCACACCTTTGGGTGGCCTCCATATCTTCGAGTCTCACCCTGAGATCTCGTATCTGACGCTCCATCTCTGGATTCCCTGGCTGCCTATCCCTTCTCCGGGCCTCCCTGTCCTCACGATCAGCTGAGTGCCTCTCTCTCTTGGGCAGCATTATGCACCTGCTTCTCTCTGCTACCTGAACAAAGAGAGCTTCAATTCCCGCTCTGATACCACTCTGACGCAAGCTTCCCCTCACCGAACAGTTGTACCACCAGGACCTACACAAACCTCGGCCCAAAGAGTCAAAACCCTTCCAACTCCCTCGGGAGTCCTTTACCCACAGCTATATTTTTGCACGATCTTCCCTTCGGAAATCGGGAGATCGGGTCTCGCGATATCGCGAGATTCGTGACACTGCTCCCAGTCACTCCATCGTCGAAACCCCGAAAGCCGATGGTCAACGGTTAATCCTCGGGGTATCGCTACTCACGATGCCGAGTCCTTTTATTTCATATCCTCGAGTACCGAAGTGTCGATCCCCGATGTGAGGCCACCTGTGCTCCACTAAGTCTCCCGGGCCCCATGCTGCCAAGTTAATCTCGGGACTTCGCAGATCGCGGATCCACGATACCAAATTCCCTGCTGCTGGAAACCCCGAATACCGAAACTCCGATATTCCGGATTTGTGCCACCTGTCCCTCCTGTGATCGACAGCTTCCACTAAATCGGGAAATCACGATTTGTGATTTCGACGTACATGAAACCTTTGCACTCGCCAACTCCGATTCGCCAATATGCAACGGCGAATGATTCTCCCTACACCTGAGGGTTAACCGCCTCACTCCTTCTCCCAGATCCAATGATCCACAGGACTTCGCGAGCCTGCACGACGATTCAAGTCGTCGATTCTCTTCCTCTGAGAAGAGATCTCCGCTCCACCACCTTCGTCCTGCGCGACCTCCACTGGGGTCGTTTTCTCAGCGGACCAAAGGTACTATACCTCCTGAGATTTTTACTAACCCAGACTTCTTCAGAGATTTCCCACGCACTTTACTCACTCTTCAACCTTCAACCACTCTCCAAGTGGTGACATCTTCTGAGTCCTATGTGCTCACACTCACAACAGCTTCGACCTTCCCCCTCTCAGACTTGCTACTGAGACTCTAATTCATCCGGCACTCACCTACACGGCTCGAATAACTCAACCTACTCTGAACGAAGTGAGAACAAAGGTTCAACTACTTAGCCTCCTCGACGCACTCCATGCGGAGGTATTCAACTGCACTCGATGCAGGAATCCCCTGGCCTAAGCAGAGAAACAATTGAAACTCATTCTCTCAGGTTTCTAACCTGATATGCAATCACATAATTAGCATATAAAAGATAAGCATAAAAGGAAGCAAACATGCATAAGAACAATATCAACAACACATAGAGATCAAACACGTCCATGGAATTGAATCAAAACTCTTCCTATTAATTCAATAACTGTACATGGAGGTTTCTTCACAACTCTCTGCTCTGCTCTCTCTAATGCTTCTATGCTAATGCAGAATGTTAATGTTAATGAATTTCAATGATACAAGGGAGGGTGTCTATACTCTGTTTTCCCTCTCGAAAGGTGACTGTCTAATCTACAGCTATTTTCTATCTACCAGCCTTAATTATATTAAATGCCTCCCTATCTGTAACATAATGCAAGTGCGCCCGGCTTTGAATGCCTTCATTTAAATGGCGGCACAACAAATCTCCAAATTGATTCAAAAATGTTAGGTGCTGGCGCTGTCCAGCTGTCTCTTCTTTCTTCATGCGCTGGCTCGCTTGGCGAGTTGTAGATGCTCCTGCATCAATCACCATTTGTGATGGCCTCAACCTTGAGTTAGCTTTAGTGGTCTACCAAATATTCCCGTTACGGAATATAAACATGAATCTTTGTTGACTTACATCTATGATGTACTTAACCACTTTCATAATCCTAAGCCTGCATGTAGCTATCATAGGTATATTTCATAGCCTACATACATTTCTATTTTTAAAATCAGTCAACTTGGGATTGTTCACAGTCCTTCTCATGTGATCTTCAAAGGCATAAACATTTTCCTCTTATCATGACATCAGAGCACCCTCACTCATTTAGTCTTTCATTTAATTGTATTGGCTTTTCCTGGGGAGATGGAGTACATTCCCCTTAAGCTATCCTGCAATACAAAACTTTCACGACTCTTCAGAATGGAGTCATGCATCCATGGTATTCCTTCAATCTTTGAAAAATCAATACTTGCTTTATATTTCTCTCATCGAGAAAAACCATATCGTGCCTATAACTATTCTCTTACATCAATGTGCATTACTTTTCACATTTTGTATCAGTCATACCTTACTGGTATTAATATTAGGCTTCCTATTATGAAGTTTTTCAGTGCACTCAACTCATGCATATTCATCATACTAGCTCACGCCTTATCCTCATGCGACCACCGGTTGTGACCATGATCTGAACTAAAAGGCGCTTCGCATTTCGTGATTTTAGGATTCATGTTGCAAGGAAATCTGGTTCCTCGATCCCCGAAATCTAAAAACCCAAAAGACCAAGGCTAAGGTTTTCTTGGCTCTTTCATCCACATGCCCCTTCACTCGGAACCTGGGGTCAACTCCCAGACACGCATCGGGATCCTATATTTCGGTGAATCCGTGGAAAACGCTCCACCATTTCTCAAACTTCTGATCCATGCGAGCCCGACAATCTGGATCATATGGTCTATATCTCTCTAGAAATCAATGGTCATGATTAAATCAGTGATTTACCTAGCGCAACTTTGGGAAGTTTACGCTTCGATTTTCGCAATAGAAAAAACCTCGAAGCTCTAGATGAACGGCTCTCGTTGATTTCAATATAACGGATACTATTCCTCCTGAGCTTATGAGTGATGATAGGTTATCAACCTTATCTTCCTTGCTAATCAATTAGATCTAATGGTTCACAGAAATTCGGTATTCCTCCCTTCGAGAATTCCATCGTTCTTTCAAAATATTGATACCTAAAATGTTTGAAGTTTTAGTTCAGATCAATGCTCATCAACGGCTCACCAACCAACGGTTGTGATTATGTCATGATTTCGCATTTCACAACTTCGAGACTTCTATTATGAAGAACCTCGTATCCTTCAATCCCCAGAATTGCAAAATTCTCTCTGGACGATCAATGGTCCAATTCGCTCCTTGATCAACGGCTATGATCTTTTCGCAAATTTCTCACTGCTTCTCCCAAGCCCTTTGGTTTTGAAAAATTTTGATATCTCCTCGCAACTAACCAGTGTGCTACTTCTCTAAGATCGATCAACATGAAACATTTTGATTCTTTTTGAATGGATCTTGACTCTTGATCCCATCCAATCTTCAGAATTTCTTTTCTGAAGGATTTCTCTTGCTATCTCTTCTGAGCTTTTAACTTACTTACATGACTAATTTCATAGTCCTAAATCATACCGGTGTTACCCTCTCTTTATAGAAATGACCTACAAGGGTCACTCTTGGGAATTAGCAATAGTCCCAAAGGACTCCTCTTAATCTTGCTCAACAAATTATCCTTGTTGTCGATCCTAACCCTTATAGTTCAGGAAATCTGACCCTATATATTTTCATCAGTCCTCTCAATCGTGAGGAGTTATATGCTCAGGTTTTAGTCTTTTAATAATGAAGTAATTATAAATTTCTAAGGATCCTACCAGTCCTTACCATATTTCCCAAATCATGAAAGAGTTCTTCATTTGGATCTCAATTCTTACTTAACGAGCCATCTCAACTGCAAGAGACTCTACCTGCTTTAGTAGGTAGCCATCGTCACACTATAACAGAAAAACTTAGTTCATGTCACTTGTCTAGCTCATGCAGCTTCATAGCACAATTTATTCCACCTCTGTTATTCACACTCAGATCTTATCAGTAATATTGATCAATGCATCCCTACTCCTATAAGAGTAGTTTTCATTTTGACAAAGGAACAATATAATTCCTTTGCTAGAATTCCAAAAGAAATACAAAAATCATAGGTTAAATCTACAACCCTTATCCTCAGAAAGTAAATGTAGATTACAACATATCCTTATGCAGCTTGTACATGAGCCCAAGAAGGCCAAGTGTTGTAAGCATGCTATGATACCAATTTGTAACATACCCACTACGGGAACTAAGAATTTTCGACCTTTTTCTTATTTTCTTCGAGGAACATAATCCCTGAATTCGCATGGGGCCTGGTGTAGATCCTCCCTTCCCTTATCCTTCCCCATGTGGTCATGAGCTATGACCACGGGCCTTACCAGAGAGGTGATTTCAGCTTTCATGATTTCGTGAAAGCGCGATGCAAGCGTTCCCTTGCTCTCTATCTTTCGAAGGGTCAAAAACTGAAAATGATCTAACAGCTCATCGAATTTATCAATGACTCAAATTAAATCCTTGCACTCTACCTTTTGGGGTTTCGCATACCAGGATTTCATGATATACGAAGACAAGGGGTTCATACCCTTCGATTTTCCAGGTGCTGAAACACCGAAATCCTTATATCCACCAAGCTCATTTTGGGGTTTTGCAAGTCAGGGTTTCGCGATGTATGAAGATAGGAAGTCTTGCACCTAGTTTTCCTAGGAGCCGAAAATCTAAAGCCTATATACATTGCTAAGCTCATTTCGGGGTTTCACATATCAGGATTTCACAACTGGAGAGTACAAGGGAACTTACCCTTGGGTTACCTAGGTACTGAAACACCGAAACACCAACTCAAATCCACATTGGACCAATCCGGGGTTTCACCTATGGGTCAAGAGTTTAGAACTCTTACCTCTTGTTTTCCCGGTAACTGAATTACCAAACTCTCTCCTTTCGAGGATTTCCTCGAAACCTCCACTGCGTGCACTTTTTGTGACTTCGATATTTGTGATTCTACGAATCCTCCGCAACCAAACTCTTGGTCCTTCAACCTCCCGATATCTGAAAACTCGATGGGTTCGGATCTCTGCCACGTGTCTTCTGAGATGGATGGTCCTGATATTTTTGAGACTTTGACGAGTCCTCACCTTTTCAAATGCGAGGCTTAAACCTCGTGTAGCTTCTCCTGGATCCGATGGATATCTTCTATCCATGTGAGATCTGATGGTAGTTGTAGCTCCTCCCTGAGCTCACGCTTTCTTCCTTTTTCCTTGGAAGATTTCAAAATCTCAAAGGTCTCAGTCTTCGATCTTCTACTGAAAGCCAACTATTGGGTCTCGTCAACACCTACGAAAAGTGTTGTCCCTCTTGAGATTTCTCATCTATGGAGGAATTAATAGCTTTGCACTCTTTCTCCTGGACTTGACTCTTAGAAGAGTCTTCCGCACACCCCTTACACTCATTCGTCAAGTCTAGGACTTGAGTGAATCTTGGTCTCTACTTGCCTCGCAGGGAGCCTATGCTTAACTACACTACCTCTCCTGAGCTTAACAGAATTCATCCACCAAGGGACTCTGGACGACTAGGAAGGTTGGCATGTGTACATGAGACTATGCCTAAGGTCGACGAACTCACAGTTCATGGCTCTTACTCAAGCCACCACATAACACAAGCATTTACGAGTACCAATAACGTCCTATCCATATAATCTCTTACTAGCCTAATCATACAACCAAGTAGTAAGGAAAGAGACACAGTATATCCATTCAGAAATCAAGCACAATTATTGAAACATACACAGTATAACCAAATTCATGCCCAGTTACAGCTAAATTACACAGAGTAAGAAATGCTTATCTATTACAAGTTGCCGCCAACCAACTGACTGTGGATTTTATTCCTTCCACCCAACCATAGGCTCAGAGGAATTCAATATTAGCACTATGGCCACCCCCGTGCCAAGCCATGATATCACCAGGGAATTCTCACAGTTCTCGAGGGTTATCTCTTGGTCTCAACTTTTGTTCGGGTCCTGTTTTTTTTTGCAACTTCGAGCTTTCTCTCTTGGTTATGGCCTCGATGAGGTTTCTCAGATGCTCCCTAGCATCAAGCTCGTGACCTCCATTTCAAGACTCGATAGAGAGCTATGCACATCTCCTTTGCGAGCTTACCCATTCTCCTCTGGTGTCTGTTGTCTCTCTCGTGTCTCATGTCCCCTCTGCTTTTGGATGACTTCATCGGCCTATCTTGTTCCTTCTATCAGAATGAAGCTCAGGTCTGTAGGTCCCTTCAGTACTTCAGATTGACAATCCATGTTTCCATTCATGGGGGTGGTTCGTAATTCAACCATCGGTCGTTTATTCATTGAATGTTTTCCTCTCCCCTAGTGATATCATTGCCAGTACTTTCAAGGCTTCATCCCCACAGTCAGTTATTGGCAACTCAATTAATCATACATTTACATTTTCATCATGCATTAACATGGTAATTACTATATCATGATTAATTATGAATTTGGGGGAAAGATGGTGTTACAATTCCCTCCCCCTTAAAGGAACACCATCCTTGGTGTTCTTTCTCAAAACACATGTCATGCCTTTCTCATTCGGCCACTTCAGAAGTCTTGACCTTCATCCTTGGTTAGGTCATCATTCAGGATCTTAGTCTTCATCACCTACCTTCAATAATTCTTGGACAAAAAGCACATTATTTCACAATTTTGTGCAAAACATCTTACTGATGTTCAAAATTCCAAAGGAAAATTTCATACTCTTAGCACAATACTTATGTGTGTAGTTTGTGGATCTGTATCCACATGGTAGTTTTGTTATCCATGCTCACTTATTTTCTTGACGTACCCATTGGGTGCATGATTCCAATTCAATAGCTCACAAGAGCTATCATGATTTCATCTTCCTTTCCAAGGTCTTTCCGCACAGAAAACTATGCACTGTGTGCATGATCCCAATAATTTACAAGAATTATTAAGGTCTCCTCTTCCTTGCAGTCACTCACCCTCCAGGCCCAAGCTCAGGCATCCCCTTCACTGCTATATAGTCCCTCAGGCGATCCATCTTGCCCTGCTGAGGTTTTCTCACACAGGAAAATTAGAGATACTATTGATTCTTATAGTCGATGCATCCCTCCAACTTGCTCTGTCGAGGCATCTCTCCGACTTGTGTTACCTCAACACAATTTTATTTTTATTTTTATTTTTTATTTTATTTTATTTTTCGCACGCGATCATGACTTATCACAAGGTTTTCATGGCTCAACAATAGCCATGTTTATCATCTTTCAACTTTGACAGCCCTCATCTATCCTTTCTGGACATGTCTTTTCTTCTCACCTGTATCACAGGTATACAAGATTCATGAGACATCATTATAAATTCAATCTTTCAGAATTTTATTGTAAATCTGTCACCCACATATTTTTTAGTCTCACTATTTGTTTTCATATTTGTTCTGCACCGGAACCAGATTCATAATTATGGGAATTTCCTTCCAATAACATTTTAGCTCAGTAATAAATCGGTCTTCCTTATGGGCTTACAACATTTCCATATCCAAGACTCCTTCTCCCTTACTGTCATATCCATGACCCTCTACTTCCTGCAATTCATTCTTCAATACACCAAACAAATTGTTAGATTTTCCATGTACATATATATATATATTTTCAAAACATGATTCAACATTTCAAAGGTTTTTAACAAATGTGCCACCATCCATGGCCACATTCATACCCAGTGCACTTTTTCATTGTTATTCAAGTTCGTCACACTCTTTGACCAGTTCTTGGCCATGGGCTATTGGAATTTAACCAACGCTTTCCTCATATGGTTTATTCATTTTATTTCATTCTTCTTGTAGGACCATACAGCCTGCTATAGGCCGATCACGATCCCGAATCAATACACATGAACTCAAAATTTTCACATGAATGCCTTTGCGCATTCCTTGATTATCAATGCATTCATGACATATCAATTCATCATTTTTTTTTTTCCCAACGGTTACAAACAATATTTACTACCAGAGGTTCATACCTCCTTTACTTAGGTTCTTCGTCCTGAGTCATACCTTACTTGGCTATCCAAGGCATACAACTACCTTTCAAGTTTATTCATAGCACTTAAGACAATAAAATATTTCAGAGGGGGTTCTTACCAAATCCCTTCATACCTTGTGCCACATAGGCACGAATATATTTATACCAGTTCTTAGCTGCTTGCACTCTCTTTCTGATCTGTACCTCATCAAGAGTGATTTTGTAGGATTTTCACAGTCCTGTCAACAATCTTTCAACCACAACCTTTCCGTGGTCACCCTCTGCCTGAGGTTTTTCATTATTGGCAATTGTGTTTCTCAACAGTTCCAATATTATTTATTTCTACACATGACATACACCTTAGGCACATTAGTCGTCAAGTAAATTAAAATGCAGTATCATAGCATTTAAATTAATAAAATATTTTTAGGCATGCCTAACATATTTGTATGCACTTCATCACATTATCCTTAATGTTTTTCATGAGTGTAACACAACAGTTCTCAATCATTTTCACAGCATTACAACCATCATCACTATGGTGTCAAAGCATTTTCGTTCATCAATGTACTAGCTTTCTCATCCCATAGAAATGTAATGCACAGTAAGGAAAGAATTGAGGGTTCTCCCCTTCTTCAAATTCTTTCTACATTGCCTAGGGATTTTCAGCCCAATCGAGTTATCTCTAATGTCTCACTACCTTTCCTTAATCACAGCTTCAACCAAGCCTTATCAATTAAACGTACCCATTTATTCATTTAATCATACTCAGGGGTTTACTGGCCTCTTACCAACTATACTGGTTTCCACAACTGCTCTTTTTCTGAGTAGCCCTGGGTTAGGCTCATCCTATCTCTTAGGATACTTCAGCATGATTTAGTAGCAACTCTTTGCTCATAACGAATCATGAATATGTGCATCCTACACACTTACATTCGGTTATTAGTCTTCTATTACTTACATGATTCTCTCAAAATGTAATCCAGGATTCTTATATATGGATAGGCCTTGCAGCCCATTGTCCAACCTTCAGCAATTATCAGGGTTGGGACCTTTTTCTTCTGACAAAGTCCTTACACAGTTCCTCCACCAGGAAATCCTTCGGCATGCAACTTTCTTGTTGTAGGTCCATCACCATTTGTGATGGTCTTAACCTTGAGTTAGCTTTAGTGGTCTACCAAATATTCCCCTTACGGAATATAAACATGCATCTTTGTTAACTTACATCTATGATGTACTTAACCACTTTCATAATCCTAATCCTGCATGTATCTATCATTGGTATATTTCATAGCCTACATACATTTCTATTTTTAAAATCAGTCAACTCAGGATTGTTCACAGTCCTTCTCATGTGATATTCAAAGGAATAAAAATTTTCCTCTTATCCTGACATCAGAGCATCCTCACTCATTTACTCTTTCATTTAATTGTACTGGATTTTCCTGGGGATATGGAGTACATTCCCCTTAAGCTATCCTTCAAGACAAAACTTTCACGACTCTTCAGAATGGAGTCATGCATCCATGGTATTCCTTCAATCTTGGCAAAGACAATACTTTCTTTACATTTCGCTCATCGAGAAAAACCATATCGTGCCTATAACTATACTCTTACTTCAGTGTGCATTACTTTGCACATTTTGTATCAGTCATACCTTACCGGTATTAATATTAGGCTTCCTATTATGAAATTTCGCAATGCACTCAACTCATGCATATTCATCATACTAGCTCATGCCTTCTCCTCATGCAACCACCAACAGTGACCACGATCTAAACTAAATGGTGCTTCACATTTCATGATTTCGGGATTCATGTTGCAAGGAACTCTAGTTCCTTGATCCTCGAAATCCGAAAACTTGAAAGACCGAGGCTAAGGTTTTCTTGGCTCTTTCATCCACATGCCCCTTCATTCGGAACTTGGGGCCAGACACACGTCAGGATATTGTATTTTGGCGAATCCGTGGACAACACTCCACCGTTTCCCAAACCTTTGATACATGTGGGCCCAAAAATCTAGATCCCATGGTCCAGATCTCTCTGGCAATTACCGTTCCTGATTAAATTGGTGATTTACCTAGCGCGACTTTGGGAAGTTTACGCTTCCATTTTCCCATTAGACGAAACCTCGAAGCTCTAGATCAACGGCTCTCGTTGATTCCAATATAATAGATACTATTCCTCCTGAGATTATGAGTGATGAGAGGTTATCAGCCTTATCTTCCCTGCCGATCAATTAGATCTAAGGTTTCACGAAAATTCGGTATTCCTCCCTTTGAGAATTCCACCGTCTGTTCAGACTCTTGATACCTAAAATGTTTGAAATTTCAGATCAGATCAACAGCCATCAACGACTCGCCAGCAAACGATTGTGATTATGTCACGATTTCACATTTCATGACTTTGGGACTTCTATTATGAAGAACCACGAATCCTTTGATCCCCAGAAATGTGAAATTCTCTCTGGACGATCAATGGTCCAATTCGCTCCTTGATCAACGACTATGATCTTTTTACGAATTTCTCACTGCTTCTCCCAAGCCCTTTGGTTTTGCAAAATTCTGGTATCTCCTCGCAACTAGCCAGTGTGCTAATTCTCTGGGATCGATCAACCCGAAACATTTTGGTTCTTTCTGAATGGATCTTGACTCTCGATCCCATCCAATCTTCAAAATTTATTTTCTGAAGGATTTCTCCCACTATCTCTTTTGAGATTTTAAGTTACTTACCGAACTAATTTTATAGTCCTAACTCATACAGGTGCTACCCTCTCTTTATGGAAGAGACCTACAAGGGTCACTCTTGGGAATTAACAACAGTCCCAAAGGACTCCTCTTAATCTTGCTCAACATATTATCCTTGTTGTTGATCCTAACCCTTATATGTCAGGAAATCTGAACCTATATATTTTCATCAGTCCTCTCAACCATGAGGAGTTATATGCTTAGGTTTTAGTCTTTTAATAATGAAGTAATTATAACTTTCTAAGGATCCTACCAGTCCTTACCAAATTTCCCAAATCATGAAGGAGTTATTCATTTGGATCTCAATTCTTACCTAACCAGCCATCTCTGAGATGGACGATCTTGATCTTTTCAGGACTTTGACGAGTCCTCACCTTTGTGTAAGCGAGGCTTAAACCTCGTGAAGCTTCTCCTAGATCTGATGGCTATCAACTATCCACGTAAGATATGATGGTAGCTGTAGCTCCTCCCTGAGCTAACGCTTTCTTCCTTTTTCCTTGGAAGATTTCAAAATCTCAAAGGTTTTAGCCTTCGATCTTCTACTGCAAGCCAGCTATTGGGTCTCATCCGCACCTACGAAAAGTGTTGTCCCTCCTAAGCTTTCTCAGCTATGGAGGAATTAAGAGCTTTGCGCTCTTTCTCCTGGACTTGAATCTTAGAAGAGTCTTCTGCACACCCCTTGCGCTCATTTGTCAAGTCTAGGAATTTAGTGAATCTTAGTCTCTACTTGCCTCATAGGGAGCCTGTGCTTAACTACACTACCTCTCTTGAGCTTAACAAAATTATTCCTCCAAGGGACTCTGGATGACTAGGAAGGTTGGCATGTGTACATGAGACTATGCCTAAGGTCGACAAACTCACATTTCGTGGCTCTAACTCAAGCCGCCACAAGACACAAGAATTTACGAGTACCAATCACGTCCTATCCATATAATCTCTTACTGGACTAATCATACAACCAAGCAATAAGGAAAGAGACACAGTATATCCATTCAGAAATCAAGCACAATTCTTGAAACATACACAGTATAACCAATTCATGCCAAGTTACAACTAAATTACATAGAGTAAGAAATGCTTATCTATTACAGGTTTCCGCCAACCAACTGACTATGGGTGTTCATCCTTCCACCCGACCATAGGCTCAGAGGATTTCAATATTATCACTCTAGCCACCCCCATGCCAAGCCATGATATCACTAGGGAATTATAACAGTTCTCGAGGGTTCTCTCTTGGTCTCAACTTCTATTCGGGTCCTATTGTTTTTTGCAACTGCGAGCTTTCTCTCTCGGTTATGGCCTCGACGAGGTTTCTCATATGCTCCCTAGCATCAATCTCGTGGCCTCCAGTTTGGGACTCGCTAGAGAGATCTGTGCATCTCCTTTGCGAGCTTACCCATTCTCCTCTGGTGTCTATTGTCTCTCCCATGTCTCATGTCCCCCTCTGCTTTTGGACAGCTTCGACGACCTATCCTGTTCCTTTTGTCAAAAGGAAACTCAGGTTTGTAGGTCCCTTCAGTACTTCAGACTGACATCCCATGTTTCCATTTATGGGGGTGGTTGGTGATTCAACTGTCGATCCTTTCTTCATTGACTCTTTTCATCTCCCCTAGTGATATCATGGCCAGTAATTTCAAGGCTTCACCCCCAAAGTTAGTTATTGGCAACTCAATTAATCATACATTTACATTTTCATCATGCCTTAGCATGGTAATTCCTATATTAGGATTAATTACAAATCTGGGGGAAACAGGGTGTTTGTTATAACCCTAAATTGCACCAGACATGCTTACCTGGCATCAGGCCATCTCATAACCCTTCTTTGCCAAGACGCTGTTGAACATATCTTTAAAAACCCTCTTTTATAAAGGCCCATGTGTCCTACTCCATTACTGCATGCATGTACATGCTGGTTGACCTAAAACAACCTGCATGTACCTACAAAAGCACAAAAAAAGGAAAGTTTCCGATGGAACACACAACTTTGAGTAAGTTAACTAAACTTTCTGGCCATGCATGGCCGAGAGTTCGACCAAATACCTAGCTCCTTCTAGCCTATAAAAGAAGGGGTAGGGGTACCATTTAGAAGAGGGAGAATACAATAAAGAAACTCTACTGAATTTTATATTCCGATTGTCCCAACCCTTTAGCCATCCGTGTACAAGGAGCAAGACAGAGCAAAGAAGTTGGAGGACAATCAGAGAGGAGCCCAGGATCAGGTTCGCGGAGCGGTGGTCCGTCTCGAAACTTTGTAAGTTGTTGATTCATTCAAAGTAATAAATAAATGCTTTTCCCGTCCTAGTTCATGAGTTTTTCATATCTCATCAAATATATGTTTGAATCTCTAACCTATTAGTCTGTAGGTAAAATGCATGCATAGTTTGTCACTTGTTTTGTATGCAAGTCAGCTTTGGAAGGATAAATGCTAGCAAGGGATTAAGGGTAAAGAGGGATCAACATCAAATGCCTGGAACAAGGTACGTTGATATAAACATGTTTTTTACTGAAAATAAATAGGGGTTAAGTTTGGGGACGAAGGTAGAAAGTAGTTTTCTCTCGGTCATATCTGCATGCATAAGATAACCCTATTTGCTAGTCCGTAAGGGGATTTCCCTCACAACAGAATTGGCGACATGTTGGGGAAGTTTCTAGGGTTCTTTTGGAGTATTTTTTGGGTAGTTTTAAGAATTGGTTTTCTTTCCTGTTTTTAAAGTTTCTGCACAGTCTAAGTTAACAGAGATTCTGGTCTTCCATACCAGTCATCTCTCTTATTTGCTTGACTGTATCTTTTCTTTACATCAAGACCCACATAGGTACACGTGTCCTATAGAAGGTCTACACATGTGTACCTGAGCCCTACTCTCCTACAGCCTGTGTGTACACGCTAGTTGAGGAAGTAACAGTAGCATGTAGTCTTCCAGAAAATTGTTGAGGCAATCATCCTCTTGCCTGTCAGAATCAATCATTCTCAATGGTTTTCTGGGACTCTTTCTAAGTCTTGGTTGATTGTAGTATATAGCTTAGGTGTCATTTCATATTGGTTTGTTTACTTTTTGTTTTCCTTGCATTGTCTTCTTTTCTTTTTTTTAAAGAGAGTGTTTGAGCCTTCAAGAGAAACTGGTTCTCAGTACCAGAGGTGTCTGCCTAGTTTAGATTGCTTATTTTTTATTTGTTTCAGAGTTTTAGAGGTACACGCGGCCTGTATAAGGCTAGGATGCATGTACACGCCCTCTGACACTATACAAATCATGTGCACATGCTTGTTGTTAGACTGTCAGAAGTGTGCTTGTGAAGGATAATTTTGTTGAAGGAGAGGCAGTCATCCTTTCCCTTGACAAGAGTTATACCTTTTAGGATATTGAATCTCTCTTATAATAGTCAATAGCTTAGGTTTGATCTTAGCCATAGTTTTCTTTTTCAATTAGAAGTTTTCATGAACATTTTTCTTTTATAAGGTTTTTAGACAAGTGTGAGAGTCCTTTGTTAAGTTGCTAGTTTGTAATTTTTTTGAAGTGATTCTTTGCGATCTGCATTTATGCTAGAATTTGTTTTCTTGGTTTTTGACTTGTTTGACATTTTTTCTTTTTATGCATTGTAAGCATTCAAATAAAAAAAAAAATACTTTATTTCTTCGTTTGGTTGAAAAGTGTTGTGTTGCATTAGTAACCAAGGAAAAGTATTTGCTTTCATAAGTTTTTGGTAGTTTACTTAGATCATAAGTAGCTCATAGTCGAGTGAAATCATGCTTTGAGTTTTCTATCCAAAATCTTAGAAAAAATTTAAAAATTTGAATTTTTTTTTAAAAGTAAAGGTTTTTGTTTCCAATTTTCTGTCCTTTTTTACTTTCGTCTTTTAAACATCACAAGTTTCACTTTCATTACCTTTGACATAAGACAAGCCATAAAATTAACGCTAAATCTAAAATTCATTAGACTTTTATGTTTATAGGGTCATTCAACTAGTTCAGGATTAGGGCCTTGAATTAGGTTGGAGAGGAAACTCTTCAAGGCCATTTAAATCAAACATTGGAGTCTGAGTTAGGGAGTGTCAAAGTCCAGTATCGTGAAAGTTATCCGGGACCCTCCTCTAACATAGGGGATAAACACAAGGTCGCATGCGGAAAGGTAGTGGAGATAACCCCTCCAAAGTTGGACCAATCATAGTGGAGAACACATATAGAGGGCTTGTTTTGGGATTCCATCGATTGCATTTGCCACGAAGCTTCGTCGGTCTCAAATCTGTTCGAGGTCCTCAGTTGTCTTCCGGACCACTTTCTCTCAATACCCTTGACAGGTTTTGGGCTCGATACTCTGCTCATTGTGGTCTACCTGAATTTTGACTATACCCACCTGGTGACTGTTCGCACACTGGCAACATAGTTGCCCATCTTTTTAGGGACTTATACAGGTGACTGCGGGGTTATACTGCGGTACCTAGGACAGACATCGGGCCACACTTTGCAGAGTATACCCGGAGGGTGCTTCTGTGTTCGAGTTGCACTTGCACCAGTAATTTTCTCTAGTGTTGGTTGTTGTAACTATTCTTCCAGCTAATTTAGTGTTTGCATGTCTTATCTTAGGGACTTTTTTAGTGTGTGTTGTTTTTTTTAAACGAATAGAATGCCCTAGGGTGTCTTCTGATCTTCTCACATAGTGGAGGATCATGAGCTCCACCGGTCATGAAGGCTTCTGAGCCTGTCGCTAGTCACATTGGAGCCACCCCTGCCACCACTAAGGTGAAAGCTAGACCAAAAAGGGTCTTTCGAAGCAACCAGGTCACATGAAATTGTGCCTGACCAACAACTGGAGGAATCGACCATTTTGGACCTTGCAGTGAAAGCTCTTGGCTCGGTTGAAACCCCAACCATTGATCTCTTGGCACCCCCCATCATACCGATTTATCCTTACTAGTGCTAGATAGTGTCACACACAGAAATGTAAACAAATGCTATTACTACTTCAGGGAGCTCATCACTTCCCACTACGCATGTCACCAGAGGAGTGTTTTTGCATCTTAACCCACCGTCACTAGTCTGAGCCACCATGGTCTCGACCAGCTCTATGTCGCACAGTGGTTCGATCCCATCTCTGATGATGACCACACCCCTTTTCACACCAAGTGCAACAAGCCCTCCGTTCTCATACGAGATGCCTAGTTCAGGTATAAGCCCTGTACTTTCCTTCTCCACTTCACGGACTTCAGGTCTGGGGGTAGGGAGCTCTAATGCTCCTCTACAAGGTCACATGGGGGGCACTTCCACTCCTTGTAACACCTTCCCTTACGAAGGAGGTCTTATCCCTCCCTCGTCCCCTTCCCTTGGCGGTGCACACTAGCCATTCGTTGGGTTGCCTGCACACCATAGTTTATTTGGAGCAGGGAGTCAAGGACCACCTTCTCATAATATGTCGGTCAGCTCGACACCGTTTTATTTGTTCTGTGCGTTTGGTAACAAATTTTTCTCATCAACTACTTTCCCAACTGGGGGAAACCACAGTTTCAGACAATATATTCCTATGTAGGGTACTATTCCTGCACAGGGAGCACACCAAGGAACTTCTTCTGCATCAGGGCCTTGGAATTCTTGGTAGGGATCTATTCCCTCATCAGGAATTTTGATCCGGGGTAATTCTTCTCATAATCAATGGAACCCTGGACAACATACCATGCCTATCCCTTCAGGACCGACATGGGGCAACCCTTCCCAAAGTTCATTGAATGTCATGCATGCCCACCCATCTATGTCCTATTTTGGGAATCAACCGACGATGTCTCCTCACACACAAAATCTGTACACTAGTCATGGCCATGGTTTTTACCAGAACCCAGGCTAGCAGCCGAACTTTTCCTGGCAACCTAGTGCCAGTCAAACTCCAGTCCCCTTTTTCCCCGATTATCACCAACAGCCCAAACTACCTTTCTTCGCAACCTTGGATTTGCTAGACTTGACACGGTTGTTGAATGACCCTATCTGTCATGATCCGTGTTGGCCTCCTATGTCAATGAAGTTGCCTTCGGGAATACCAAAGTTCAAGGCTAAGCCTAATGAAGATACATGCGATCATGTGACTACTTTTCATTTTTGGTGCTCATCTAACTCATTGAAAGATGAATCTGTACAGTTACGATTGTTTCAACGCACTCTCATTGGGAGTGTCATGAAATGGTACATTGAGCTTGATCGCTCAAGATACTCTTCCTTCGTCAAATTGGCTATGGCTTTCCTAAACCATTTCCAATTACCGGTGAGATACGACGCTGGTACAAAATTGTTGGCCAATTTCTCACAGACAAAAGTGGACCATATCTCAGACCACATTCGGGAATGGCGACGTAGGAAGAGTTTAATTAAAGTATCATTCCCACCAACATTCCTACTTGAGTGGTTCCTTAAGTCTTTGGTCCCACAGTTATCCAAAGATGTTGCGACATCGGGATTATTTTCCGAGGAAGACGCCATCATGAGAGCTCAACAGCTTGAGCTAATCTATTCTCAGTCCAGTTTATTATACAAGATCTTGCCAGATGCACCATGCTCAATACTTGATAAAACCAGACAGAGAGCTAGATCACATGTCGATGGTACTGTTGGTTCAGCACAAACAAAACCTGTTGAGCAACTGACCCAACAATTGTAGCAGTTATCTATACAACACACAACGGCCAGCCAAACTACTTCCATGGTTGTTCCCCCTACCAAAACGTCAGATGTACACACAGTGAAATCAACTAATCCAAAGGCCACCCAATAGCCTGAAGGAAAGGAAAAACAACAAAAGAAGAGTAAAGGGGATAAGAAACCCACCGATAATGCTGGCAAGGGCAATACTAAAAAACGGAAGGTGAGGTATCCATGCAACCTATGTGCGGAAGACCACCCAACCCACCTATTTCTTCGACTTGTGGAGGCCCAAAATTTTGGGACACAACAACAACCTACCGTGTTAACCAATCCATTTCAACATGGGAAAAATCTAACTCAAGCCTCTACAAGCACGGAAGGGGGCAGTCAAGAACCCCCTCAGTCTTCGAATAACCCCACATCCACGAATGTATATGTGGTGAAGGGTGATGCTTTTTTATCCACTAGAGCACATGACTATAGTCAACCAAGCACTTCTAAGAAGGGAAAATAAGTTGAACTCCCATTTCTTCCTCTACAGATTGAGAAGACGTTGGGGGAAACAATGACACGCATTCCCAAAGGCATGTTCAAGAGAGCTTCTCACAACCCTAACGTAAGGGCTGCCCATAGCTATTCTGTGGTGGAATATTTATCACAAATCCCTTATGCGATGTCTTCTTTGGAGGTCCTCCAAAGTTTCCTTTCCCAGAGGAAAGCATTGTTAACCGCTTTAGAATATATCGAGACTTGTAATCCGGGTACAATCATGCTGGATACAACTGACTTAAAACCTCGTCTGCCTTACCATGTAGCGTTTCACATAGTAGTGGCTCATCCCATGAAAACTTTTACAAGGAATATCTTCCGCACGGTGGTTGATGAGGGCACCTCGACATGCGTTATGTCATTAGCATGTTGGAAGGCCATTAGCTAGCCCTTTTTGTCTCTATCACCTACTCTCCTCACTGTTTTCGACGGTCGTTCATTCCGACCACATGGTATCATTCCCTCTTTCCCTGTGCAGTTAGGAGGGAAGACCATGTGCGTTGAGGTAGAAGTAGTCGACGATCCCCTTGACTATAACCTTTTGTTAGGAAGGAGTTGGACTTATGCCATGCAAGTCGTGGTTGCTACAGTTTTTTGAGTCTTGTTGTTTCCACACAAGAGCCAGATTTTGACCATCGATCAACTCTCTTTATCTAGACCTAACCCTTCACTGGGGGCATCCACAGTCACAATGATTAATAATCCTCAACCCAGAGTAGTTAATGTAGGGGTGGGTTTGTGCCCATCTTTGATGGGTACCTTCGACTACCCGCCCCCTCAAAGCGATATCAAGTTTATATCCAATCACCATAAGGTTGATATTTTTCAAGTTTCGTCATTCCGCATGACTTACTTCAACGATCCGTGGATACTTCCTTCCTCGTTAGCCATGATGGAGGGGATAGGGCACCCAGGCATGTCCATGCCCTTTTCCGCAGCTGAACTAGCATACTCTTTAGTTCAGCAATATTGAACTAAGCCTAATTTGACTCATGCACAAGAGTTAGATCCTCTACTAGAGCCTATTTGAGCTCAAGGTTCTCTCGCTGGCACCAATTCGTTAGACCTAGTCTTGCCTTTTGTCGAAGCAGTAATCGAAGCAATGACTAGTCCAGACAAACCCTAGGAAGATCTTCATCATAGATCATACTTCCTCCCATCATTAAAACAAATCGAAGCAGGAGAATTCACCGTGACTATGATGGGAGATAGGTCTTGTCCTATTCATATTCTAGCTACACACGAGGTTTATGCTGAGGGTAATATGGAAACTATTGCTGAAACCTTACCGATCAATATCTCTCAAGACCTAGCATCGTGGAAAATGTTTTTGACGGAGCTGATTGCTCCCCCAAAGAGATTCAACTCTATACAAATCTTTTTAAAGATTTCTGTGACATTTTTGCCTGGTCTTATGAGGAAATTCCAGGCATCGACCCTGATGCCAAGCCTATTCGGTAGAATCTTCATCCAGTTCACCCGAGGAAAGCAACAACCATTAAAGTTGAGGTTGAGAAATTGCTGAAATGGGTGTCAAATCCTGTGCTGCTCAATAAAAAACAAGGCACGATTTGTGTATGTACCGACTTCCGTGATTTGAATAAGGCATGTCCCAAAGATAATTTTCCTACACCATTCATCGACCAAATCATTGATGAATGTGCTGGTTGTGAGGCCTTTTCTTTTATGGACAGTTTCTCAGGATATAACCAAATGCAAATCAAACCCGAAGACCAACAAAAAATGAAATACATTTGTCCTTGGGGTATGCTCGCTTATCGTAAGATGCCTTTTGGTCTTAAAAATGCTGGGGTGACTTTTCAGCGGGCCATGTCTTTTTCTTTCCATGACCTCAAGCATATAGTCGAGGCCTATTTAGATGATTTAGTATATCGATCTCACAAGAGAACAGATCATCCCACCCACCTCCGACTTATCTTTGAACGTTGTCGCTACTTTTAGATTCACTTGAATCCAAACAAGTGCAACTTCTGCGTAACATCAGGATGTTTGTTAGGTTTCATTGTATCTACCACAAGGATGATGGTCAATCCTCTCAAGGTGGAGAAAATAATTTAGTTACCTTCCCCACGCACAATTCTCCAACTTCAGAGTCTACAAGGCAAGGGAAATTTTTTAAGGCGCTTCATCGCCAACTATGCCAAAATCACCAAGGGATTTATGCACTTACTGAAGAAAGAGGTTCTCTTCTACTGGGACGATGCCACTCAACACTCTTTTGATGTATTAAAACACGCCCTTACAACTGCCCCTCTGCTCCAACCACCTAACTATAAAAAAGATTTCTTATTATATCTGGCTGCAGCATATTCAACCATTGGCATGGTTTTAGTTCAGGAGGATGACTTATTCTCAGAATACGTGATCTATTAACTGAGCCGAGGCTTAGTTGGACCGGAACTCAATTATTCTCATATCGAAAAACTTGTGTTGGCAGCAGTTCATGCTATTCAACGGTTCCATCACTATGTTCTATTTCACAAGACTATCATCATTGCCATCATAAATCCATTCTAGTACATGTTGACACGATGGGTGATAGGTGGAAATATTAGCAGATGGATAGTCATCCTCGAGGATTTTGACTTAGATTTCGTTTCAGTGAAGTACAAAAAGTCATTGGTCTTTATAGAACTTATTTTGAAAATTCCAGTCAAGTCAGGTGACGTCGTGCCTAAAGAATCACCTATCCAGGGAGATATGTTTTTGATCACATATTCAGATCCCTGGTATGGAGATATACTTATCTATCTCCAGACTTTGAAGTGCCCCACCTCTGCTTCTCGGGATGAGCGTCAACACATATTCAATTAGGCTAAAAATTATCTCATACTCAATGATACATTGTATCAGAGGGGTGTAGATTCCATCCTGTGCCAATGTCTCACCCACGAGGAGGTAGTTATCGTGCTTAACGATTGCCACACTCGAGCATGTGGTGGTCATTTTTCTGGGTTGGAAACAACCCAAAATATTCTACGAGCAAGTTACTTCTGGATGACACTAATCAAATATTGTATCGAATCAGTCAAGAAGTGCCACCCGTGCCAAATCTTCTCACGGAAGAGGAGGGCATACCCCGCTTCCATGTTTCCTGTCATCATAGTTGGCCCCTTCACCAAGTGGGGGATTGATTACACTACATGCAACCCTCCAACAAGGGGGCACTTCTATAGCATCGTAGTTGTTGACTACTTCACAAAGTGGGTTGAAGCTATGCCAACGTTTAAGGATGATGGAGAGACTGCATCTCTCTTTATTTTCAACCAGATAATAGCCAGGTTCGACGTCCCGAGGGAGATTGTCACTAACCATGGAAGTCACTTTCAGAACCAAATGATGACTTATTTAACATCAAATCTTGGGTTATGGAAAGAACATTCATCACCCTACTACCCCCAAGTAAATGGTCAGGTGGAAGTGGTAAACAAATCTCTTAAGACCATCCTACAGTGAATGAACAACTCTGCCAAGTCAAATTGGAATTTAATGTTATACTTGGCATTATGGGCCTACCGAACGTCTGTTAAGAGTGTAACTAGTTTTTCACCGTTTCAAATCGTATACGGGCTGGAATCAGTCTTACCTATTGAATGTCAGATCCCGTCTCTAAAGTTGGCAGTACAATTATTGCCAGAAACTTCTTCACTTGAAGAATGGTTAGTCTACCTTGAGCAGCTCAGTGAGTAGCATCATGATGTGGCCCTGGCCAATGAGGCTCACAAACATAAGGTCAAGTGTCAGTATGATAGGTCTATTCATCCTTGGATTTTTTCTGAAGGCGACCTTGTTCTGGTCTATGACCAAAGTAAGGACCCCCTGGGGGCAGGAAAATTCAAACCCATGTGGTTCGAATCATTCATCATAAAAGAGGTTTTAAAAAAGGGCTCTTATCGTCTGGTTGAATTTGAAGGGAGTACTTTGGCAGAGACTAGAAATGGGCTCTACCTCAAGAAGTATTACTCATAGGCAGTTCACCATGTGTAACTTTTTGTAACATATGTATAGTCTTTGTACTATTACTTTATAGTTTTTGTTTAGTGTTATGGACATGTCGTTGATATCTTCTTTTGTCACTATTGTAGATGTCAAGTGAATCCAAGGTGTTCATTGGGTGCACAGATGGTGCTAGCTGGCACACTTGGAGGCTTGCCTCCGCAGCTTGGATCATATTCACACCACAAGGCCAGTTGTTATCTTCCAGAGGTATATGCTTAGGTGACACCACAAATAATGTCGCCGAGTATAATGCAGTTATTGAGTTGTTTCGTGACACCTTGTCATTTGGTATCTCTCATCTCTGGGTCTATCTTGATGCTCAAGTGGTTGTGTCTTAGTTAAATAGAGTCTACCAGGTGCATAATACGACTTTACACTGATGATTCCTTAGGGTACGTCTCTTAGAACAAAACTTTGATTATATTACATATTTTCATATTCCTAGGAGATTAAACCAAGTGACAAATACTCTAGCTAATCACATTTTAGATTGGCATCTTGCACACACATGAAAGGAAATTCACATAAACATGTAAATACATTTTTACACACATGATCCATAATACACAAAAGACATAAAAAATCCATATATAATCATAAATTAACGAGAGTACACTGATGGATGCAAGCGCCTCAAAAATATACAAGTCATGGGGCTTATGCCCTCAAACAATATGTACAAATAGTGATCATGGCACATCAAATGTCTATATAGGGTTGGGGCCTATGAGCCATGTTATACTGATCCACTGCATGGGCTAAACGTCGAAACAATTGGACCCACGTCTGAGGTGCCTTAACTACATGAGGCTGCATGGATGGTAGCAAGTCTTCAATCTCTGCCATCAGGACTGTACGGGATAAGTGCAATAAAATTCCGCTCAACTCGTCTCAGCACCCTCTTAGCCTCCCCAGTTGGGAGATCTCCTGCTACTACTGGTCCCCCGAAGGCGGAAGGGGTGGCCCCTGGCCGAGGACGACAGCTGTTCCTAGCATAATTCATAGGTCGTACTGGTCCCACATCTACATACAACAAACGTATATCCATCAAATACTCTAGCATATAAAAAAAATGATGATATATATCAAAACGACATAAAAATTACATATGACCCATAGATATATATCTACAAAAATGGAGACTTACCCATCTCTCCCCGCTCCTCACCAGGAGGTACGAGTATCTCAGGGTCCCTCGAGAAGTCAATCCCTGCATATGGGTATTCCTCAACAAAAAGGATTTGTCGTGACAACTAGGAAAATAAGTCATCATTGAAGGACTCATTAGTCCTTCCACCACCCTGTCATGGCATCAAAACTTCCCATCTACACACTGCAGGAAGCGAGGAATGATGTCCTCATACCACAACCCGAGGACTAAAACTCGGGACTCTCTCGAAGAAGAACGAACACAAAATCATCTCGAACCCCAAATTTCTCTGTGTCCGTAGTCGACAATCCATCAACTGCCTCTTCATGCACTCTAACAATGTAGTACTCCAGTAAAAAAATTGTGCGTTTAAGCACTGGACCGCACAGTTCATCTGTGCATGGGAGGCCTGATGCAAGGATGCAGAACCGATAATCTGCCCAATGAGAAATACTATCGCTTGCAGTGATAGTTCAGTCATCTTGCTAATGGGCACCCAAGAGCTTGATCTGTCTATCCCAGCCTCATAGTAAAGGGCTATCATTTCTGCTATATTATGTGGCCCTGATGGAAACATCGTAAAGTTGACTAGTTCCCCTCTCCTTGAGAGGCCAGTCAAGAAATAGATATCCTCGGTGGTGGGCACCAATGATTGACCCTCTAACATAAAAGCCTCGGCATCAGGATGTCAGTAGTCCACCAAGGCTTTTTGTAGCCTCGGTTGTGCATGCTTAAAATGACATAGGAAAAACTTCAGCAAACCACATTGCATTAACATGGTCACAACATTAGAGTCTTCCTCGACCAAATCACTGACTTCTTCATGCTCCCTTTCCCTCCAGTGGACATACATCCTGCCAAAACAACAAAGTTTAGGAGGGTAAGTCATGGCTTTTAATTTTTTATCCATAAAGGGAGGTCCACACATATTTTCTAGGTGACATTCGTGTGTACACACATGTAGGTTTTACTCTGCTCAAGTGTACATGCGGCCTATCCAGAGATAGCCTGCATGGACCTAGGGATGACCTTTTAAAGGTCGAGGCCCACCCAAAAAATGAAACACAAAGCAAAAATAAATAATTGAATAGCTATATAGGGGAGTTTATACTTACTTGGTCCAGATAAAAGTTCGTTTCGTCCACTGTAGCTCCCAGAATCATCACTTTCATCAAAGGGGGTCTTTTGGCTCCAGAGTCAATTTCCAAATCAACAATGGTGATAATGAGCTGCCAGCTTCTATTTATAGAATTTTTGTCCTCTTTTTGTCACATTTTTGGCCTCCCTTATCAGTTTCTTTAAACCAAAAACCATTTGGGGTGATTCAAGAGTTTCTTGGAAGGGGTATGGTCGGGTATCAGGGCATTTTTTTGGATTTTTGGGACATTGTTTTTTACGATTCATGGAAAAATCACAGATGATCAACTTGAACATGTAGGTTAGGTTTCTATCTTGACTTATGTATCTCATTGTTTTTATCCCTCTACCATAGGATCGATCCCATCAAGTTGCGACATGGAACCATCATTACTGCTTTAGAAGTTTCACGAGTTGATGGTAGAGATTACCCAAACATGGATGCCCTAGGTAGATCCTGGTTGCATTATGGTGTCCATGCTGTCTCCAATCATTGTAGGCTCGGGAGTCCTTCATATTTTCCCCGATTAACGAGTTTGAGCCTCATTTTGCATGATTCTTTTTCACTCTTGACCTCACCCTCGGGACTCCCAAAAAACACAACGGGTCTTCTTTTAAACCCTTTTCAGACCCTCTAAACTTGAAAAGATTGTCAAGCGATCTTGTGGCCTTTCACGCTCGTTAAACTGAAATTTTAAGTCGCACCCGTCTGGCGGTAGTTTAACCATTTTTCAGTCCGGACGGTCAACTGTATGAACAAAAGTATACTCTAAAAAAATTTCATTCTCTAGAAGAGTACTCTCAAGTATGATTTTAACCCTTTTTCGGGCTTGAGGGTCTAAACTTATGAAAAAGGAACCCCCATGGAGTCCACAGTTAATCTCTTTTTAGAATCCATAAAATTGAAAAGATCGTCGAGTGACCTTATTCTTTCACACTCGTTAAAATGGTCCAGAAGAACATTCCTGACAGAGTCCATAGTTAATATTTTTTCAGGCTCCTTAAAAATGAAAAAATGGCCAAGTGAGCTTGTCCTTATCACACTCATTAAAATGGTTTTGACTAGATGTCTTTTCGGTGCTAGTTTACCCCTTTTTCAAACCAACTAGACTACCTTCAAAAAAGGTACCCCAATGGAGTCTCCTTAAGGTTTTCCAGACTCTCTAAAATATGAAAAACCACCAAGCTTACCTTCTCTAGGCTCATTAAAACTTACATCGAAAGACGTTACCATTGTGTGTTTTGTTAACCGAATTTGCATACCTGCGTCTTTGGCCTAATGTCGGCTCCACGTTACTCTCAACTGAACCATCTGAAGCATGCCTTATACGCAAGCCTTGTAGCACTTTGTTTCTGCATCTTAACACCCTTGGCCCCCAGAGGATTTTTTTTAGTATCATTATGATGAACATCAGTCTTGTCCTTGCGCCTTGAACTTGTATGTTTGCAACACTTGTTCCTCCATTTTAACGTAAAATTCCCTTATTCTTTTTTTTTAAATTATTAAAAAAAGACCAAAAAAAGTCAAACATACCCCAAAAAGAAGAAGGGAAAAGTATTTTCTTTATTGTCAGCATAATGAGTCGCCCTTGGATAAATCACATATGTCCGTTTTTTCATCAAACCCTGGGATTTAATATGACCTTAGAAAGATGTTCTCACTACATAGAGTTGTGTCCTCTTCCGTTTGCTTATTCTTCCAAACATATGGAGATTTTGCGTTGCCTCCTGCCTCGTAAACTTATGTTAGTGCCATGATGTTTGAGTCTCATCATTTGTTTTGCTATTGTCCAAGGGAAGTTTGTCACCAAGCCTAATTCGACCCCTCTATAGTTTGTCTCTTGCCCTCATACCTGGCTATCCTGAACGTCCAATCAAGTCTTTGTTCAAAATCAATGAATCCTTCAGTCTGATCATCAAGATTCTCTAGTCCATGACCGACAAGTCGTCGAAGACCTTGGGGTAGTAAAGTCGTACACTCATATTACACTCCTACCTGAGTTTTGAAGATTTTGAAGTTGTTTCTTGAGCTCTGAAGACCTCATCTCCAACCATCAGGCCTTATCATCTTCTATGCAGATGGATACTCTATATGTATATCTTTTTGATTTCGAGATTTAGCTCCACTATGTATTGTTTGCAGCTACTCTTTATATAGTTATATGACATGGATCTACAGTGTATTTTATTGGTAGCCATGATTCTATTTTATCCCAAGCACGGGTATGCCCACCTCGGTGAGACAATTGTTGTTTTGCAGACAACGCCTCTAGTTTCTGATCCTTGGGCTCATTTGTTCGGCACAACAATAAATATTGGTAATGTATTTCAGCCATTAGATCCTCTTCTGACCTCACACATTAGGGGGCATCTGTTATAACCCTAAATTGCACCAGACATGCTTACCTGGCATCAGGCCATCTCATAGCCCTTATTTTCCAATCCATTATTGAGCATCTCTTTAAAAAACCTCTTCTATAAAGGCCCATGTACCCTACTCCATTATTGCACGTGTGTACACACTGGCTGACCTAAAACAACCCGCGTGTACCTACAAAATCAGAAAAAAAGGAAATTTGCCGATGGAACACACAACTTTGAGTAAGTTAACTAAACCTTCCGGCCATGCATGGCCGAGGGTTCGACCAAATACCTAGCTCCTTCTAGCCTATAAAATAAGAGGTAGGGTAACCATTTGGAGGAGGGAGAATACAGTAAAGAAACTCTACTCAATTTTATATTCCTATTGTCCCAACCCTTTAGCCATCTGTGTGCAAGGAGCAAGACAGAGCAAAGAAGTAGGAGGACATTTGGAGAGGAGCCCAGGATCAGGTTCGCGGAGTGGTGGCCGGTCTCGACACTTTGTAAGTTTTTGATTCATTAAAAGTAATAAATAAATTATTTTCCCATCCCAATTCATGAGTTTTTCATATTTCGTCAAATACATGTTTGAATCTCTAACCTATTAGTCCATAGGTAAAATGCATGCGTAGTTTGTCACTTGTTTTGTATGCATGTCATCTTTGGAAAGAGAATTTCTAGCAAGGGATTAAGCGTAAAGAGGGATCGACATCGAACACCTGGAACAAGGTATGTTGATCTAACCATGTTTTTTACTAAAAAGAAATAGTGGTTAAATTTGGGGACGAAGGTAGAAAGTAGTTTTCTCTCGGTCATATCTGCATGCATAAAATAACCCTATTTTCTAGTCCGTAAGGGGATTTCCCTCACAACAGTGTTACAGATACCACACTCACCCACATATGCCTCTGTGGATAACACACTTGAAATCCCTTTCAGTCTTTCATTATGAACTGGCTGCTCTGTCTTCTTTACCCACTTCTATAGATGTCCCTTCTCCTCAGAACTTGAACTTTGAGCATCCATATTTTCAAAGATGTATCCCTTTCTTACTTCATTTATTCTTCTAGCCATTTTATGTGAAGTCCTCATCATGGACTTTCTTCTTGTGTTCCAACAATCCTGGGATTTGTGGCCAAATCCACTGCACTGTAGCATCTCATGGTGTTATAGTGAACAACAATGTGCCCTACTTGATCACATCTCCAACACGTTATGGTGTTATAAAATCTTCCATTGTATCTCCTTTCATAAGATCTAAATTCAAAAGATTTGTGACCATATTCATTACATGAATAACAATTCCCATAAAAAATGCTTTCATACCTTTGCTTTGGTGTCCCGAGGATAGCTTCTTGATGTCTTCCTTGCTTTGTTCTTTTGGAATTTTCTTTTCCTTTTGTAGATGGTTGTTTTGAAACATTGTCTTCCTTCCTTGATGGACTTATCTCATTCTTCTTTGAGGTGCTTTCTTCAACATATGTAGCTTCTTCTTTATATCCAAGACTTGATTTATCAAGTGGTGATCTTCGACTTTCTAGGATCTCATCCAAGATTCATGAGCTATTCAAGAATTTGTTTGACTTTTCTACCTTCTTTCTAACGTCAACAATTTCATCTTCTAGCTTACAACATGACTCTTCCTTTTCATTTATTTGATTCTTCAATAGCTCCTCTATTATTTTGGATTCTTCAATTTGGGTTTTGAGATGGACACTGGTTTCAAAACTTTTTATAATCTCATCATATACATTTATATCTTTTTTTCCATTTCTTATACATTTATAATCTCATATATACATTTATAATCTCATCTTGTGATATCTTCTTCCTTTTCTTCTAATTTAGTCTTATTGCTCTCTTCTTGTTCCTTGAGTATTTCCTTTAATTTCAATATGTGCCTTAGACTCCTCCTAAGAAACTTCTTAGTGTTATCCGAAAGATAGTTATAGACTATATAATAATGATCACTTCTATATATATATATATAAACCCTCTTCAACTTCCTTTCGAAGTTTTAATAGATTTTCTTCTATTCTTTTCATGGGATAATTACCATCAAACTTTACACAAACTGTTTCTATATCTTCTTCTTCACTTGTAGAGAAAAATTCATCATCATCATTGCAATCAAGGGTTTTTGAGGGTTCTTTACCTTCATTTGAAATATCTTCACGATCTTCCTTTTTGCCAACATCAACACATAATTCTTTGCCTTCATTTGAAATGTCTTCAAGATCTTCCTTTGTGCTATCATCACTTGATTCTTTATCTTCACTTGAAATGTTTTCGAGATCACATTTAGAAATAATACAATCAATGGTTTTTGGAGATTCTTTACCTTTAATGATCTTGATGGAGTGATCTTCAATATATTCTTTCTCCTTATTTCTTTGATATGTATCCTCTAGCTTTAGCCATAGATCGTTGGTGGAAGTGCATTGTCCCATGCTCTCTTTGATAGGGATTGAGAGTCCACTAAGAATGGTATTGAGAGCCAATGCATCATTCTTATTTCCTTCCCTTTGAGCTGGAAACTTTGACTTGTTCTTCAATGAAACTGATTCACCAGTGGCTTCCTTCCAAATAGCTGCTCCCATTTCCTTCAAATGTATTCTCATCTCTATTCTCCAAGTAGAATAGTTTTCCTCGTCAAGGATTGGAACTTCATCATCCATTTCTATGTCTATGGATCTCCTTCAAGCTTGTTAAGGCTTGTAGTGAAGGCATGATCTGATACCAATTGTTGGACACACC
>ML780631.1:388536-418293 GCA_009831015.1 Picea engelmannii
CCCAAAACTTCCCTCTTACACAAAACTCATTAGTTAGAATTCAAAATTTTACTCATTACTCATTGTTCTCATTTTTTACCGGTTAGATGTGAACACATATTAGTAACACATATCAACAATATATCATCAAAATTCATCACCACAAGGAACACAAAGAACACAAGATGTATGTACAATTTTCTTTTTATTACAGACTACAATCCTTGGGGTTTTTCAGCAACAACTGAATAGAGTACAACTCTAAAAGAGCACCAACTCTATAATGCAACACTCAACTTACACACTTAACACCAACTGAGATGAGGAAACAATCCTCAACAGATATCAATATGCAACAAGTACGCAACCCGACAGTAGTGCATCCTGCGTGTGTACGCGCCCTGGCTCACTACAACCTGTGTGTGTACACAACCAGGGTATATAACAACATGCATATACCTTCTGAGTTATTATGGTTTATCCTTCAAGATTAACTTAGATCCTCTACAACCAATTTATCATTCTCTTCTGTCTCTCACTATCCAAACTGACCACCAACCAATCACAACACATCCAATCTCTCTAATATATTGCTCATATATATCAACCATACACTATGAATGCTATTCAATCATGTATAAAAAAAAAGTACAGTGTAGCCATCATATCAATACTTAGTCAAAAGAGTGTTGATTACTCCATCAACCAACACATACCACATCACAACAACCATACCAATAATTCCTCAAGCATTCACCTCACAACAAACAAGAAATTTCATCAAGACAAATAATGGAACCATACTAGAGTTTCTATGGAATATCTGAGCCCATAGAATGCATATCTGGAACCTGCTTCATCATACAAGAGCCTGTCATCAACTCAAACACAGATCTTCAAGACCTTATCAATTGTACGTGCCATGTTCTCATTCATCTTGCGTATGTATGCACCCTAGATCAAAGCAACCCACGTATACCTCAGAAGCTAGGGTTTCTGAACTTCCAAGACTTATGTCATCATGACCTCAGACCTGACGAGACTTTAATGCGCTCACGAGATCGTTCAGAACATCTCTCTCTCAGAATAGATCTTCAATCATGATCAAGAGATATTTAACCAATTTAGATTCATAAGAGACCCTAGCTTCTTATTTGTACTCTTCATCTTCTAGGTCACTTAACCCATATCTAGGTCACTTCCTTATTTTAGGGTTAACCACTTTCTATAAATAGAAAGTTCTCCATTATGTTATTAAAATTATCCTTCTTGATTTTGTCACTTTAATTTATCATTAAAATAATGATTTCTTCTTTTCAAGAACTTTGACTTCTTTGACCATTTGGGGCTTCAAGCCATCATATAGGGGTCCTCCAAATTCATAACTCTCAAACCGCGAGGAGTTATGTGACATTCCACATACCACTGGAAATGGCATGACAAGAAATATCCATCTAGGATAGTTTCACCAACAAAGTCATTGATCTTCATCTCATTATTCTACGTACAACCATGGGTTATTTCAACCACAAATCAACCACAAAGCATATTCGTGTAAGGGATTTCACCATAAGGGGACCACTTTGGAGTTCATCCATTTGTACTTCTTATTAATCATAACAAGACAATAATGAGTCATCAAACTATGCATAATATATCAAAGAATCCATCTTCATCATGTATCAATGAAAACTCATTAATCCATATTCATCTATGCATCTTGATCCATCTTCATCGATTGGTTTCCACTTGAAATCTATCATTCTCATCAAGGGTAATACATATACATTGTTCATCAATCATAAATCAATCAAACTTATCAATCAATCAATCCATTGACATCAATCAATCACTTGCCATCAATTAATCACTCAATATATTGACATCATCCTTTGACATAAAAATAATCAAACCATTGGCATCCTGCGAAGTCCAAAACTCAGCATCCCCTTTCCAACTTGTCTATGGGGATGAAGCAATTTTCCTTCTCACCTTACCCTGCCTATAGAGAAATTATTCCAAGAATAACAAGGCGATCCTGATGATATGATTAGAAGGATACATCAACTGGTAGAAGTGAAGTAGGCCAGAGAGAAGCTATTGGAAAAAGTGCATGAATGTCAACAGAAGATCAAAAAATCCTTCGACAGAAAGGTGAGAAAAGATGATTCCCAGCTTGGAGATCTGGTTCTCAAATGGGACGTGCCAAAGAAGGACAGAGGAAAGAACAGCAAGTTTGAAGCCCTGTGGATCAGGCCCTTCAAAATCTCTAATATATATCCAAATAATACATATAGGTTGCAAAATTTGGAGGGAGATCAAGTTTTCGGAGGCCTTGTAAATGGGCATTTTCTCAATAAGTTCTTTATTTGAGCCACAAGTGGCTCTCTTATTTTTGTAAATATTTTTTTTCTTTTTATTATCAGTTTTTTAGGTGGCTCCATAACCCAATAGTAAGGCACTGAAGCTGCAGAAGAGTTCTTGGCATCTTACAGGGTGCAAGCCATCCCCCATGGAGCCTAATGTTATCACATAAATTTGTAAAGGGGGGCAAGGGGTTGTTTTCCTAAGAAGTTGGTCCCTTGGCAAAGAAACGAATGAAAATGGGAAAAAAACCCATAATTCAGTTTATATCCTAAGTCAGAGGAGTGATGAGACCTTTTGGCACGACATGATAAGATGCACGCAAATCTGGGTGGTCGAGAGCTTAGTGCCCTAGATCAATGGTCGATGGCCATATTAGGGTCTCAACATGTGCATAGGATAAAAAGGTAGATCAGAATGGGAAAAACAGTTTTGGTTTGTGAAGGTGCTACATGTCAGCCAAAGACACACATTGGTCCCAAAAGCAGGAAAGTTCTAAAACACGTTTCGTAGCCCTGATATGCGCATGTGCACATAGTGTCCTATCTTGGGCTGACAAGTGGCCACCCCTCATCCCTTCCACTCCCTCCATATGGCTTCCACTCACCATCCCTCCGATACCCATCCCTTTCTCATTTCTCGCCACCTGTGCCACCTCACTCCACATCACCTCCATCCCATTATGCGTCATCCCCACTTGTGTGTCACCCACTCTATCCTCAGTCTCCTCATCCATCCACAACTTTCTGCCTAGCCATCTCCTGTCCTCTACTTCATAACAAGTGTGCCAATCACTTCTTCAACAGCCACGTCTGTTATCAGGCTTCCCCTTAAGCATCCAAATCAGATCCAGACGATGAATGCTAAGGATGCCACATCTTACAGGTGCAGAGTTGACTTGAAACTTCCCCGATCCCATTGAAGCATTTATGAAGGTAGTTGGCATTGGTTGAATGCCATTTTTTCTATAAGTAGAAAGCATAGGAAAGGACCGCTAGTTAGTCAACTCATCAACAGGTCTATTCTAAATCCCACTTGCATCTGATTGAAGTTCATGTCTGGTCAGAGACTATATGCACAGTCCGAAAAGAAGCATGGACACATAATGCCTTCAATGAAACCTCTCTATTTTTCTTCTGTGATTTTTATTTTGAGTATAAATTCTCAATTTTGATATTTTTGTAAGGGTCAATGGTAGAGCTATGCTCCCGCTTGTAAAGTTTTAATGAGGCTTATGGTTCTCTAGTTATGTACATGTATTTGAGACTTATTGTTTAATGAAAGTCAACTTCTTTCCATCTCTTGTAAACGTTGTGTTAAGACACTCAAAATTGGAGGATCCATTCAAGGGTTGTGATGTAAGTTTGATCACTGCAATATTTTCACCAGTTTTAATCAGTTTCCCATGCTATATTTCCCCCCTCTTATAGTGAGTAGCTCAGAATTGGAGGGTCTAGTCGGGATGTTACAGTAGCATTGTGATGTAGGTTTGATCATTGTGTTATTGTAATTGTGTCGTTAGACATATCTTAGTCTCTAAATATTTTGGTTCAAGAGGATCTCTTTCTTGAAGCTTTTCTTCCTTAGGCTGCTAGAAGACTGGATGTCCACAGTAGGCCCTAACATCTCCTCACCAGTTCTTCCCCCTATTCACCCTTTACTACAACTTACTGATTGAAGTTAGATCAAGACCTCACTTGCCTTAGGTAGAGAAACTCAGTTTTCTGAGTTAAAGCGATATAACCTTAAGACTGCATCCATTAGACTACCCTTTAAAATATTATAGTGACATACAAACTCATGGGCCTTAGGCTTACCTATGCTGCATTTTTTGTGCCCTCACTCTCCATTATTTGTGACCTTCAATTTGCACCCTAAGTTCCATGATCTACATTTAGACCATCCACCTTTTTGCAGGTGTTGATATCCAAAGTATCTCATCCCTATTGCATGAGAGTTTGACCAATTGTTCCTCTAAACTTATTAATTTTTTTATCATCTATACAACCACAGGTTGGTGAGTTCCTGGGTTAGCGGGTTCATAAAATTTTTATAGTTGATTTTCCTCTCATCTATCCCCACAGCCTAAAAGCTACCCCCTTGACTTACACTACCCAAAATTTTCCCTCCTCCCCTCTCATCCCATATCCCATACTTATCCAAATTCTCAAATCTATTCCAAGGCATGAAAACCAATGAATGAGAATATGCCACATGGAAAATCAACATTGGAGACACATGTCAACATACAATTTGTGATGCAGACCCCTCCTTCTCCTCTTGGGGTTGATGACCTCATGGTCAAGGATCGATCAGGAATCTGAGTCAGATAGACTCTCTGGGTCTCTGCAAGACCCCAAATTCATTTACACCGGCCCTTTTTCCCATGTGTTATCGAGATAATTGTTAAGTGCAGACACAAATCAATCCCCCTAGCTTCACTACAAAACTAGAACAAAACAAGACAATACACTAATCTTTCCTTAGATTTCAATTATCAAATGAGAAATGGATCTAGAACATACCTTTTAAATATTGAATATTCAACTTCGCCAATGCAATCCAAGCTCCGTCACGAGGTTATGGAGAAATATCTTCAATGGAACACAAGCCAACGAAGACAGGAATAACATAGTATATTTGATATTAAACTATGTATGTGATCAAGGAATCATAAAATATGGACAAATAACATTCATATAGGAAAGAAAAGTATATACATATTAAATAATGTGGAAGAAAGATACAACTAGATGCCATGATGTTGTCGGGTTCCTTCCAATAGTTCCTTTCTTCCCGCACACTTATGCTACAAGGATTTTGAGACTGAATATATGATAGCTACTTACAATCTATCTTAACAAAGCAAAGCTCAAAGTCACTCTAACCAAGCTAACAATCTCAAGATAAATTTCCAATCTTAATCCCACCAACCTCCTTCATGAGTGCTCCTCTCCTTTCATAAGATGAAAAGGATAAGGTGAGGAGGTTAGGATGATCCCACTGAATTATGAAAATGAGTAATATCCAAACCGTTCGTAGGCAACCTCACCATAGAAGCTTCTCCTTCTATAAGAATAAAGGAGATGCTTATTTTTCCCACGTATAGGAATCGCCACACCCTAGATATAGTGCAGCCCGCAGAAACATCACAGTATAGCTTTAGAGAAGGGTACATAAATTAGGCATTGCCACACCCTGAGTATAGTGAAAGCTGCGACGATATTCCTTAATAGGGTTTTTACAAAGGAAAATACAATTTCTTCTCTCGGGCAAAGTTCTTCTGCCTTCTTTCTTCAGGAATTCAAGCTATTGATCTTTTAAAAGGAAACATATATGTTTACATCATTAATGGTCATAAGGGTCACTAAAAGAATGTGTAATAGAGATCCCCCCAAAGTATGAAGTTAGAACAGAGTGATAGCTGGAATACTTTGTCGAGTGTGTGTAGGGAACAAGGAACAGTTGGTCAAAAACCTGCCAACAAACAAGGAAATACAGTACAATAATATATCATCATTGAGGTAGGCATTTTAATACTCATTATACAAATGAATCAAAGCATAAATACCGACATGCGAAGATCCATGTCAAGTAAGACAGGTCATGGACACCAAACATACACTGTGGATCCATGCCAATATGACTCAAATATGAACATAGCCACCAAAAATACACTGTGGATCTATGTGTTAAAGACTCAAATTTTAACATAGTCATGATACATACACTATGGATCTATGCAATAGTACAAATTGAATACACTCCAATGCAACTTGAATATGTCAAAAAAGATCCGGGGTCTTCATCTCCACCACTATATAGTACAAATCTAACCATGCGAATACATGTGCTGAAGTTTAACATGGTAGAAACCACTTGATTACCGATCATTAATGTATATCATTAACAAGTGCGAGGGAAATCACCAATATTTTCAATCAATCCCAAGGTACTCTAGTACAATCCAACGAATGTGAATTAATGATCTGAAGTCGAACACTTGGTGGAATCACCCGATCAGAGGTCAATAATTAAAACCTATTGTCAAAAGCGAGGAAACCTGTCATTGAGGCATGCAAGTTCCAAGGTACCAATTAGTTTCTAAGTCTAATTCCTGGATAATGAGTTGAAGTCAATAGGAAACGACTCATCACAGGAGGGCCTTAATGTATCCCCCATCAATGACAAGAAATGGGTAACAAGATTTGAAGTATATCAAAGTAACCAGTGATTAAGGACTGATGCAGGGATGACCAATGCAATATAAGGCTTAAGGACTGCAGAATGGTCGACGCAATAAAAGGATTTCCAGGTTGAACTTCTCTGTGAACATATTGACGACACGACAACTATCTTGGAAACACTGGATCAACAACAAGGATCACATACAAATTTTTAATCTTATAAAGGAGTATGATCAAGAGACAAGTGAATGTTCCAACCTAGACACAAAGCGAGTGAAGGGGTGTCATGTTAAAAAACGACCCTTCCATAGAATACAGGTTTAAACACATTTCTTTCCCAATTTCCCCCCCACCATTTCAGGCGAGTACCTCTTTATTTTTACACAAGATTGAGGAGGATAACATATGCTTGAACTCTAATATGATCCTTCGAATGAGTCTTTCAGAGTATTTTTAACGAAGGAGTGGTTCGATCCCATATGGGTATTTCGATGTTTGTTTAATGAGTCCAAAGAGAGAAAACTCAGGGGTTTTTCATGTTTAGGGAGTCTGAAAAACACTTAAAGAAAAATCCAAAAGGTCCTTTTTCATAAATTAATCTGACGAGATCCAAAAAGTGATAATTTACCAGTCGCCAAATGTGCTTTCTAATAGTTTAACGAGCATAAAAAGAACAATATTTCTCGGCAATCTTTTCATGTTTAGAGAGTCTGAAAAGAGCTTAAAGGGAACTCCAATGGGTTCCATTTTTGTATAACCTTTACGAGTCCAAAAAAGTGATAAAATTTTACTCGGTTACATTCTCAAGTATTTATGAGAAAGAGAAAGAGAAAAGACTAAGATCGATAACTTATTCCCATGTGTTTACGAGCATGAGAAATAACAAATACTAAGATCGAGATTGTTTTTATTTTTACGCAAGATTAAAACAAAAAAAAAACTATGCTTGGGATAGATTTTATTTTTAAACAAGATTAAAACTAGCCACAACTATGCTTGGACCTAGTTTCATTCTTACACAATATTGAACCAAAGAAAACTATTCTTGAGGTAGGTGGTTTCATTTTTACACCAGCTTGAACCAGAGAAAACTATGCTTGTGACTTGCCAACACGTGGTTGGTACTTAGCCCCCAGCTTAAGAAGCTAGTGACTTTAACTTTAGCATGAATTCCAGTGGCTGAAAGCATTTCCCCCCAAGATTCGGTTCATCCAATGACATATGAGGATGAAATGAATATTCAAATACTATACATAATGAAGTACTTGGCTCAATCGAAGAGGGAGAAAATCTATTTCATTTTTTAATGAGCTTGAAATCAGAAAACCATGCTCATAGCTGGTTTCATTTTTTAATGAGCTTGAAATCATAAAACCATACACATAGCTAGTTTGATTTTTTAATGAGCTTGAAATTAGAAAACCATGCTCATAGTTGGTTTCATTTTTTAATGAGCTTGAAATTAGAAAACCATGCTCATAGCTGGTTTCATTTTTTAATGAGATTGAAATCCAAAAACCATGCTCATCACTCTCTTCTTGATCACGGCTTCCAAGAGGACATTTCTCTAGAAGGACACCATGTCAAGAGACAAAAATTGGTCATGGATTCCAAGAGATCTTCACTCGATGGAAGAAACACACTATGGAAGGAACACATGTCGAGGGTCATGATAAGGGTAAGTAGTTCAAGGTCTAATAACCCTACCGAAGAGATAACCATGTCAACTACTGAATCTAAGTAACAAGAGACTAATCTTACAGTGAGAGGGTCATATTCATCGACAACTGAAGGCATGGGAGACAATGCCACATAATTGACTTGTGGCAGGGGCGATGTCGTCTGCATATAAGAACTGTTTAGGGAGTTCATTGAGTTTATGGTCAAGTCAGGGCCAACAAATGAAAGTTGATCAATAGTCACCATTCTTCCATCGTGTGGGAAAGATATCAAACGAAAATGAATGGACACAATAGCTTTCATGGCATAGATATAATCTCGCCCAAGGAGTAAATCAAAATCTAAGGGGTCTTGGACTACCATGATGTCAATAACAACAGTTTTCCCTCCCAAAGTTACATGAAACCAAGGAAGGGTCCCTAAAAGTTTACTGGTTCTTCTGTTAAAAGAAAACAAAGTCTGGGTAACTGGCACACGTTGATGATAACCCAAAGCTTTCCAAGTAAGAGAGGACAAAATACTAATAGACAAACCTTCATCTATCAGCATCTGAGTAACATCCCGACCAAAAACTTGTACTGTAATATTGAAAGGATTATGAGAGGGAAGATGAGGTCCAATTAGCACACCCCAATTAAAAAGGATGTCCTCATTACTTGGAGGGGGTTCTACGGAAGAAGGAGGAAAGACCCCTAGCATGGTAGATTCTGTATCAATGAGAAAAACATGGGCAACATCAGGTTTACTATCTAGCAGGAGAGTAGGATCGACTGATAATGACATCAAATTGACCACTTGGGTGTCATTCTCCAAGGGGAGAATGGGGTCGATAGGTGGAAATGGATCGACCTCTTGGATTTCACTCTCTAACAGGAAAGTGGGATCGATCGAAGATGGGATCGGATCGACCACTTTGTCATCTGGTTCAACCAAAGAGGTGACTAGATTGATGACATGATCAACCAGATTGACCAACAAAGGGACCAGATTGATCATTTCATAAAATACAGGTGGTTCAAGAGTTAGCTTGTGATAAGTAGCTAGAATTTGAGGCTATGAAACATTCATGTCTTCCAGAAATTTAGAGGCTTCATCCATACAAGGGAAAAGGTGATTTAGATGACTCCCTTTGCATAACATTCACAACTTGACTCTACTTTTGTTTTTCCCAACTGTATCGTGACTAGTTGACGGGAGGTTGTTCAAAGGTTGGTAACATGGGTTTGCAAGGGTGTGTATACCATTCTTCTATAAACTTAGATAGACTAGGGAAATCCTTAAGAATATGGCTACCCTTACAAAGCATGCAAGGGTACATGGGCTTATGGGTTGTTTGGGTGGTCTTGGCATCATCAACACTCCCAACATGATTAACAATAATTGGTTGTTTTCCAACATGCCCAACAGTGGTTGGAATTTAGACCCTTTCTTATTTTTCTTCTTCTTAATCTTCCTTTTATTCTTCTTTTTATCCACCGGGTTACTAGCTGCAAAGATTTCACTCGGCGAAGAATATGAAATGAAAGAAGACCTTACAAGTGGAGAAGGTAAAGAAGATCTTACTAGTGAAGAAGGTGAAGGATAAACATGAGGTTGATTCTATTGTGGGAAAGTGATTACAACATAAGCACTAGCTACATTCGGGATTACCTGAGTGGAAAACAACCATACTGGTAATCCAATTGTGAGACTTGGAAGGCTCAAAGTGATGATGTGAGGAGGACTAGTGTTTCCATAAGAAGGAAAAACAAAAGGTTCCCCTGGAAAAGGGGTTCCTTCATTGGTTGTTTCAGGAAATGATGCCATTAAATAAAGATCCAACCTAGAGTCCACTAGGGAAAACAAATAGCACACACTAAAATCTAGTAAGCAAACAAAAACTTCTTACGATGAACACACTAGTTGATGATGAAATCCAATGTCATGAGGACAATGTAAGAAGGGTCTGAGATAGAGTGGGTGGAAAATTTACGTTGATGACTTGCTTAACGGACTTACTGTTAATATTATGGTAGCTACGGGAGGTATTTACCTCCACGTGTGAACTTGATGAGAATAGGAGACTCTAGGAAGCAAGAGAAACCCTAATGAGTTGGCTAGTAACCCTATAAGTATTGTCAGCTCAAGAAGACAATTAATATTAGTTTATTAGCCTCCAAGACAAGAATTTGACCAGAAATAATAATAATATACTAAACAGACACATATCCAGAAGGAGAAGTCGGCTCCAACAGATCTGGCAGAACCAGTATAAATACAAGGCGCCAGTTCTCATTTGACAACATCTCAGAATTGCAGTTCCTAGTTTGGTGCACACTGCAGTTCCTAGTTTGGTGTGCACATGTGGAAGAGAGCTGCAGGTGCAACTACCACAGCTAGCAGTTTCAATGTTGGCTTAACTATATCTTGGCTAGGGTTTGGACTATCTAATCAGCTCTTTGTGATGCGTTATTCTTGAGGAAAGTTATGCTACCCTTTGTTTGGCTATCTATCCTAGGGTTTGCTTCTGGAGTAATTCTCAGTCAAGGTTAAGGTTCTTGGAGGGAGGCTTTAGCCTATGGTTGGGTGACGAGGGAATCTTCTGGTACTCTCAGAAGGCCAAGATGTGAAGATTGGATTTCTGGTCGAATCTAGGGTTTGACCAAGTCAAGCAGCCATGACGAACTCTATGAAGTCTAAGAACAAGTTATATGGAGCCTCTAACTTCATAGTGTGTAAGACAAGGATCAACCTCATCTTTTCTAAGAATAAAGTGTTGGATATCGTGAAAGGAAAGATCGTGAAACTATAGTTTGAAGAAGGAAAAGAGATGGAACCACAAAATGTTGCAGCTATGGAGAAGTTCAAAGATGTTGACATCAATGCCATGAGTATCATAGTGGATTCTATAAAATACCACTTGATACCCTACATCTCCCATCTTGACTCATAAAATAAGATGTACGATGCCCTAACAAATCTCTTCTCAGTCAGAAACATTGGACAAGTTATGAGTCTAAAGAATGAGCTCCGTGACATGAAGATGAATGATGACGACAACATAACATCATACTTTATAAGGATCTCCTAGTTAAGAGATCAACTACAAGCTATTGAAGAGATCATCTCAGAAAAGGAATTGGTGAACATAGTACTCAATGGTCTTCCCAAGACATGGGATGCATTTGTTGCAAGCATGAACACAAGGAAGGAGTACCCAACATTTGAAGAAATTTGGACTTGTTGTGCTCAAGAAGAATCAAGGATCAATGCAAAAGAGAAACCTCAAAAGAAGTATGATGATCAAGCCTTCACAACAAGATTCAAGAACTTTAGGGACAAAAGAAAGTTTGATTCAAGAAGGAAGCCAAAAAAAAGAAAGATATTTCATAAATACAGTGCTTCAATTGTCAAAAGTACGGTCACTACAAGAATCAGTGTCCCGAGCTAAAGAAAAGGAAAGAGAAACATGAAGCATTAGTTTCCAAAGAAAAGGAACCTACCAAGAAGACTAAGTAGGATGGAAGAGACTTCTTCTACTAAAAGGTAACAACACTCTTCTTATTTCTTGTTTTGCACTGCCTCTATACGTATCTTGTATATCCATCTCTTGAAAGAAAATGTGTTCCAAGAAGAACTATACCTATGGAAAAACAAACAAGATGGAAATGGATATCATTAGATAACACACATGAAAGAATGAAATACAAATCATATGGAAGCTATTGCAAGATAAGCTGAATCAATCATGAAGAGGCTTAGAAGAAGTCAAGACAAAAAGAAGTCAACAATCAAAAGGAAATTGGAAAAAGATTTATGACATTTTGTATAAGACAACAAAGACAAAAGCATGGACTCTGTTAGACAAGAGAGCCAATTATATATTGGAAAAGACAATAAAGATGTAGATGGAAGCATGGACTTGGTTAGACAGAGGGAGCCGATTATATGCAGTTATACATGAAGCAAGGATTAGGAGGGAGATAATCCTATGATTCATTGAATATGATGAAATATATATATCCATGGTAGCAGTCATGAAAGACAGTACGTGTTTAGTTCAACCACAGAAGAAGACTTCTTCAGAAGCCTTAAAGTATTCCTGGTTGTCTATCTAGATCCGTGATCCTATGATAAAAGGAAGAAGTGGAATCTCTAGGGTATGGAATCCATAAGAAACTCTATGGACCTAAGAACTAAAGAAAAACATTAAGAAGAACATGAAGATTCCAAGACAGAAAAAGAAACCAGAAAAACTAGTCATTATATCAAGAATCACAAGATTACCATCTTGATATCAAGCAGAAGAACTGAAAGACGTGATGAAGAACAGTGTATGGAAGACTTATGAATGAAAGTATTATGAGACCTAGAACTAGAAGTTCTCCCAGATAGAGGGAGAATACTATGATGATTACTTGTTCCAGTAAACCAAACTTATCTCTACATAAGTCATTATATCATCTGCAACATCCATGAGTTGGAGTTCTACATCAGATAAATGCAAAGAATGTTCTCCAGAGAAATTGAATAAAGAGCGTATGAGGAGAAATCTCAAGACTTTGAGGCATACCAGAAAGAGACTCTTGTATGTAGATAGAAGAAGTTAACTTGGTGGAGAACCTCCAGTGCACAGCAGAAGCGTGGTGAAGATTTCCTATAAAACATCAAGATGACTACTCAATAGATCAGATCTCATGATGACAGAAGAAGTGCCACATAAATATGTTCCAGTTTTCCAACTATGATATACTCTAGTTTTCATATCTACATAAGGCCTTCACAAGTGTTCTAGACTAAAGTACATTTGAAATCAAGCATTACATTATCCATGATGAAGTCCAGAAAGGAGAAAGTGGTTCTCCAATACATATCTCCACAGATGAGCAGATAAGAAGACATCTTGGTAAAGCCTCTATCCAAGATGAACGAGTTTTCATACTCAAGCTAGAGCTTGTTGAAACAACTTCCTTCTTATTGATAAATGAAGAAATGACTCTCCAATTTAGGAGGGATCACTGAAAACATTATTGAAGACATTTATCTTTAAATTTGAAAGATTGTCCGTCTTGGACAGATGCTTTCCTATTCGGAAAGTGGATTGAGATTTCTGATGGACAGTGACTTCCCATTATGGTTAACATGGGAGGTAGTCTTATTGTTGATGTATCATAGACAATGACTTCCCATTGTGGTTAACATGGGGAGTGGTCTAGGGTAGTCTCTCTTCTTGAGGGATACTCAAGAAGACTGGCCCGCCTCACTGGAAAATGATTTCTCATTGTGGTTAACATGACGAATGGTCCATTTTTGAGGTTGATGCATGGCAGACATTCCTTAGGGTTATACATTCTCTCCAGAGAATACTTTGATTAGTGTAGGAGGAATGGCCCAGGGTGGGGAATGGTCCAGGCTCAACAATCGGGACAAACATTTCTTAGGGTTATACATTCCCTCCAGGGCGCACTTTGATTAGTGTAGGAGGAATGGCCTAGGGTGGGGAATGGTCCAGGACATAAACTCCTTAGGGTCATACATTCTCTCAAGGGTGCACTTGGATTAGTGTGGGAGGAATGGCCCAGGGTGAGGAGTGATCCAAATTCATACATTCCTTAGGGTTTATACATTCTGTCCAGGGTGCACTTTGATTAGTGCAGGAAGAATGGCCCAGCGTGAGGAATGGTCCATGCTCAGAAATCAGAAACAATCCTTCTTCCTTGGTTGATAAGAATAGGGTAGATAGCCCATTGCTGACGAGGGAAGATATTCTTTCATATTTCATAGACGCGAGTGAAATATTGGCCCAGATGATTTAGTTTATTTTTAACAATATTTTATGTGCAGGATGTCATCAAATGATTGTTATGGAGACTACTTGTCTCCAAACAGTAGAGATATACTACTGTGGTGGATATGTTCCACTATTTTGAGGCAAATATTCTTTCAGAACTCACAGGCGTGAGTGAAAGATTGGCCCAGATAATTTAGTTTATATTATAACATTGTTTCTATGCAGATTGCTATCAGATGTTTGTTATGAATATCATATGATAGTAGATGAAGATTACTATGGTGGAAGATATTATTTCAGAGCTCACAGATGTGAGTGAAATATTGGCCCAAGAAAATCAATTTATATCATAACATTGTTTCTATACAGGTTGTTATCAGATGGTTGTTATGAAGACTGTATGACAGTAGATGAGGAATACTATGGTGGATATGTTCCACTATTCGCAACCATACGTTGTTGATCAAGTACTTGTGTGTTACTTGGTGTGGTAGTGTACCACTGGATTGTAGTTATGTACTACTATGAATAGACACATTTGTGTTCTATCCTTTTTCTAATTACCTTGAAGACTATCAGTAGTTTATTGGAGATAACAATCATTTAGGTGAATGATGAACATAGATTTTCCAGACGGAAAATAGTTCAGAGCTTTTACTCCTCTTGTATCACTCTATGGTGAGAGTGACTTATCCAACATCATATCTAATTTGAAGTATGGTTTCGAGAGTTGACATAGTTGATGGTGATGGTGATGCTCATGATCTAGTCATGAAATAGTCTAGATGACTATATTGATGCTACCTAGTAAATGGTATGTTTTTGTGCTCAATTCCATTACTTGTAAATACCTTTCTAGCTAGGAGGGAGTGTTAATATTATGGTAGCTGCGGGAGTTATTTACCTCCACGTGTGAACCTGATGAGAATAGGAGACTCCGGGAAGCAAGAGAAACCCTAATGAGTTGGCTAATAACCCTAGAAGTCTTGTCGGCTCAAGAAGACAATTAATATTAAGCTATTATCCTCCAAGAGAAGAAGTTGAACAAAAATAATAATAATATACTGAATAGACACATATCCAGAAGGGGAAGTTGGCCCCAGCAGATCTAGCAGAACCAATATAAATATAGGGCACCAGTTCTCATTTGACAGCATCTCAGAATTGTAGTTCCCAATTTGGTGCGCACGTGTGGAGGAGAGCTGCAGGTGCAGCTGCTGCAGCTAGCAGTTTCAGTGTTGGCTTGACTATCTCTTGGCTAGGGTTTGGACTATCTGATCATCTCTTTGTGATGCGCTATTCTTGAGGAAAGGTGCACTACCCTTTGTTTGGATATCTAGCCTAGGGAGGCTTCGGCCTATGGTTGGGTGACGAGGGTATCGTCAATGGTAAAAAGATAACACCATCTTCTATATTCTAACACTTACACCCTGGTGCAATATCCCACACATAATCATGGGTATACCCTCCAAGGAACCCAAGTGAGTTTGGTCAACGTTGATTCTAGGCACCGTGAATACTTTCCCCTCCACAGTCACCTTGTGTAAAGACCCTAAAGAGATAGGCCACTAAGGTTACCAACTACAACAATGATGCTTGGGGAAATAGTTGACAATTTGATCAATGTGCAAAGGCAGGGTATCTAGACTGAAATCAACTTGAAAGGCTTCCACTCATCATTGTGGGTATACCTTCAAGCGACCCCCATAATACATGCAATATCTACACCAATACCAATAAAGTAGGGTGAGTAACTCTGCTAGTCTTAATGCAACCTCGTGATTGAACCTTGTGTTAGAAGGGCTTCCCAAGACAAAATGTAATAAATGGATTTCACAGCTCCCTAAATCAAGATTCTATGTTTATTTGTACCTTTGGAAAGTTATCTTTCACACCTATTCCAAAGCCCTAAAACTAATCTATTCTAGGTTTTCTACCAAAAAATATAAAAATGTCTAATAAATTTTTATAAGTGCTTTATTTTTAAGGTTGTTGTTTACTCAAGAGGAAAATGGCGTGGACTAAATGATGTTTTGACTGACTCTAAACAATGCAAAGAAATGAGGATGTAAATATTTCACTTCAATGAAAGATATATTATGAGAAGAAGAAAACGTTTATCATTCCCATATGCATAATGTCCTATATTAAACTCATCAATATCAAGATTCTCAAGAACTAAGCAAAAGAGACTGTACCCCAATACAGGATTCTTCCCCCCCCGGCCATGAGGAGGAATTGTTTTTAGAATACAAGACCAAAAACACCAAAAATCATGCAATTTCACTACTTCAAATGCAAAGATGCCCTCAATCTAATATAAAGAAATAAATTTAAAAAAATTGTTTTAAAGATAGCTAAAATCAATATAAAATATCTATAAAACAAAACAACCTAATTTTTTTTTTTGTCTTTTAACATGAACTATTCAATAAAAGAAAAAGTTCTTTCACTAAATAATTCTAAAGAAAAAACAATGCTTTGTAACTGAAAGACACTCAAAGAAAGAGACCAGATATTTCAAAAGAAAACAAGCCATAACAAAGAAAAGATGGCTAAAGAATATTCAAAGTTGTCAAGTAGAGTGTAATCAGACCCAAAAAAATCACCCTAAACACTTATCACAGATCTGGGCAGGGGAAACCATCAAAAAACTAATTTTTTTCGCAATCGCCACAGGCTGCCAGACTAACGCAGTGCAAAAATCCTTGATCACCATAGGCCAGAGAACATATAAATGTTGAAAAAATGAGAGGGTGGGGGGGTGAATCAATTGTTACCGTGCTTAAACAATTATGCTTCTTTTAAAATATTTACAAGGCACTCAGTGATGATCACAATAATGCAATGAAATAAACAAAGGCACATTCAACATCAGTCACATAAATGAGAAACACAGAGACAAATATTTCCCAAGGAAACCCATACAGTGTAAAAACCTCTTTTTCTTTATATGATAAGTAATAGTTATAGTCTCTACATTATCATACATATGAGCACCAACTCATAATGAGGCTACAAACTCAGTTTTGCAAGCTGCTACTTGCTGAGAGCACCAACTCTCTGTTTTCTCTAGCACCCACTAGAAGGAAGCACCAACTCCCTGGTTTCTCTAGCACCAACTAGAAGGAAGCAACAAATCCCTCGTTTCTTTAGCATAAACTAGAAGGAAGCACCAACTTCCTAAGTTTTTCCACCACCAACTGGATGGGAGCACCAACTTCCAATCATACAGGCACCAACCTGTATCACAGAGAACAAGAGTTCTCCCTTGCACCACCCTGCCACCCTAGTTTCTCTGGCTGCAACTAGATGGAAGCTACAACTCCTTGTGTTCAAGCACCCACTTGAACGTCTGAGGACAACAATCCTCCCTAGTAGCTCCTACCACCTTGGATTATAAATCTTTGCTACTGAAACTTATTACAGTGATATAATTTTCAACAATGGATTACTAGACTCATCACTGTTCTACTACATTTCGTTGCTCTATCTACCTCACTGCCTTCCTGCACACATGACTTGCATTTTCTGTTCTTTTGCTTTTTATGCTCTATGCACCATGTCCATTCACTGCATAGTTCCTCTTTTGTTCAATTTAGCTGCTGCACTATCCTCCTTCTTCACGCATGAATCACCTTCAACAACAACAATTACAACAACTCCAACAGCAACAACAACCACATCTCTTCTCTGTACCATGTACTTATAGCTTATGTGCACCTTGTGCATGCAATGCATGCAATCCCTCTACATACTCACACCACATCGATATCCTCCACCTCTCGATTTCTCTGCCAGATCATCGCAACCCTTCATCTTCTCTAGTGGTTCCCACCATGTGTCCAACATCACTGGGTGTTCTGTTGAGATTCCTCGGCCTCTCTGGTAGTTGAGACTCCTTGTCTTCTCTGGCACAGTTGAGCTTATGCCTTCTGTTTTAGTTACAAGCTTCAACACTCATCCATCTATCAATCACCCCTATGACCAATCTTCATCCCATTGGAAGATTCCTAGAGACTCTTCATCTCCTTTGGTAGAAACCATCAATGGTTTCTAGTAGTTACACTGTGAGGAGCAAGATTAGCCCTCTGATTATGCTCAAATTAACATGCACCGTTGGATTAGCTCTGAAGGATATTTTCATGATTTATCTATTTCACACTTTCACAATTTGGGGATTCTATGATGAGACATCTTGACTCTCCATGTTACGAGCTCCGAAAAGGATCTTGGCTGCTCTAGCTCCCTCCTCTATGTGACCACAAGCGGTGACCACCGGTTACAATGACATTTCACCTTTTCGATATTTCAGCATTCATACCAGACACGATCCCCAAAATTATGAGGCGGAGCTTATCTGCACTAGGTCCTTCCTCAATGTGACCACTATCTATGCTAAAAGGTGTTGCGAACTCATGATCTTCATCGACCCTGATTGACGGTCCACGATGTTGATGAATCAATGGTCCATATCTTTTGGTGATCTCGCATCTCACTGTTCCTTAGATGGAGGTTCTCGTCACTCCAAGTTGTGATAGGTGAAACTATAAGATAGAGCTCAGATCAATCAAATCTCGATGATATTTATCATGAACTCATGATCTTCATTGACCCTGATTGATGGTCCACAATCTCAATGAATCAACGGTCTAGATATTTTCATGATCTCACATCTCATTGTTCTTTAGATGGAGTTTCTCATCACTCCAAGTTGCGATAGGCAAATCTCCGAGATGGAGTTTAGATCAACGGTCCAGAATCTTGGTGTATTGACTGTCCAGATCTTATCGTGAATTCGCATCTCGCAATTCCTATGATGAAGGTTCTCATCACTCCAAGTCATGATAGCTGAGACTCCGAGATGGAGTCGGATCAACGGTCCATATCAAGCCTCGATCTGACAGCTAAGACTATTTCACGATTTCTCATATCGCGAATTCGAGAGGTTAGGGAACCCCGTTCCTTTGACTTTCTAGTCAGTGACATGACGATCTTTTGCCACGTGTCCTATGGACCCAATGGTTTAGATCTTGTCATAATTTCGGCACTTCATAGGCCTTCTTCATGCTTGACCAACGGTCCACAATCCTTGGTGATCTGATGGTCAAGATCTTTTCATGATATCACATATCGCGATGTTGAACCTCTTTCGTTTGGATTTCCTGATTTGCGAAACTCTGAAATGGAGTCTTTGTGGTGCTCTGATATTTCACCATGTGCCCTCTTGATCCAACGGTCCACGATTGTCCTTTCTGATGTTGTCTGCCATATTCACCTCTTGGATCTAACAACCTAGATCACACCTTGATCCAATGGCTCAGATCATTTCGCCATTTCGCATTTCATGATTTCGGCACTCTTATGATGAAGGGTCTCGAGCCTTGACCCCTGATCCTATGGCCCAGATCTTCTCATGATTTCGCCACTTTTGTGGTGAAGTGTTTCAACACTTCAACTCCTAGTATATTAAACCCTAAAATGGAGTTTACTCTTCTGATCTTTTCATGCCATTATCCCTGCGCTGTTGTTCTTCTTCCTTGCCTACCTTTCTGTTGATCTTCCTTGCCTGCCTTTTTGTTGATCTTCCTTGCTTGTTAAATATGTCCAATAATCCTCTACACTATCTCTTCTGATCTTATCGAGCTTTCTCTACAACGTCTTCTAAAAATACTTCTGGTGCCCATATGTTACATTGTTCATGTACTCATGCCATCTTCACTGCTGTACTTTCCATCAATGACAAGCATACACTGCCTGTTAAAAATTTGCCAACAATATCCCCCTTTGGCATTGATGGCAACAAAGTCACCCATATTCTTTTCTCCCCATTTGACATCAATGTCAAAGAGAACATGCTCCCCCTGAGCTGTGGTAGTAATTTTAGGAGGTATCAGATATTAAGCCAACACAAACTCCCCCTGACGGGATGGACTCTCTTATTCAAGGCCTGTAGATGTTTGTATCCAAACTAGAGTATTCTTTTTTTGATTCTTGGACCCATTCATCTTTAGCTTCCATTGTATCCTCTGTAGAATACTAAAAAATGCTCACCTCTCTTACTCAGACTCCTTCATCAACCTTTTCTTCTCATGAGTGGATGACTCCCCCTGTCGCTGTTATCTCTCTGCTTCTGACTCTTTTCCCTTTTGTTCCTAAAGGTTAACTTTCCTTGACAAGGTCTTTCCTCTTGTTACCTGTATAGGATTTCATGTATATCATTTTGTAAAACAAAATGTTGTTGTTGAAGACGTTGCTATCCCACTGACACTCTGCATAATTGTTGCTTGTTACTGTTCAAACAACCCTTGGATCTCCCCATTGATTCTCTTCAATTTATAATGCTGCAATTTCATATTTCTTCCATGATGCATACAATCCAAGGTTCTATGTCCATATTCAATCACAAGAGAAAGCTGCTACACCCACTCTCATACCTGCTTTTCTTTCTCACAAATGAAGGACCTGTTCCAGGTTTCTTAGGAGTACTGATTTTTTCTTTGTTATATCCAATACCAGATTTGTCATTTGGTGATCTCTGACTATCCAAGATCTTATCCAAGGTCATGGATCTATTTAAGGACTTGCTTTGGGTGTCTGCCTTCTCAACCTTCAAGAATTATGCTTCCTGTTTATGACATGGTTCTTCTCCTACTTCATCCATGGGGTTAATGCTAACTAAACATGCTTTTATTGTATCTGAATCTTCTTCTTTACTTGCAGGGGAGGACTCAATTTCAACATCATTAATTTTCTTTATACTTTTATTCACCACTTGTCCTGAGTTTATATTTACCTTACATTCTTTGGACGTGAGCACCTCTTCACTGCCTCTATCACACTTTTGACTTGAACTGAGAGAATTATGTTTCAAACCATCCACAAGTAGAACGTACTGGTCATCTCCTTTGTCATTACTCAAACTCACCATCCCTCTATCCTTGATTTTACCTGGTTCATCATTTTCAAGGATCACATTTTCTATTTTTCTTTTACTTATGGACAAAATCTTATCCATGTCTCCAGTCATGTGCTTGCAACATCCACTTTCTATATTCTCAGAGGCCATTTGTTTTTGAATTGAAAGTGCTAGATCACATTTTTCACTATCTTTCCTTTTCCATGTGTTGGCCTTTTTATCTAAGAACTTTATCCTTGGGTTTGCTTTGTAATTCTTCAGATGGCAGTTTGCATCTTTGTGGACAAAGTTGTGATATTTATAGCATTCAATCTCATTGTTCAATAGGTCAAAGTTGTTGTTGCAGCGTTGTTTACTCATTGACTGTTTATTATTTCTTGACCTCCTTAGTTGTATGTCTCTAGACTTAGTTTGGAAATTTGCAATCTGTGATGGTTTGTTACTTTTCTGTATCATCCTTTATTGAGGAAAATATTTATTCATTTGAAACCTTAATTGCTTATGTTTAAGTCTTAAGGAACAATTTACAGCTTTGTGACCAAAGTTAGAATAGTAGAAACAATATCCATAGAAAAATTCTTTGTACCTGGAAAATGATTGTCTTCTTTGAGTAAATCGATTTCTTCCATGCTGATGATGTCCTTGAGCAGGGAGTACATTATTTCTTTGTTCTACAGATTTAGTCCTGGCACCTCTTTCTTTACTTGTCCTAGGCGGTTGATTGTCTTCCTTTGTTTCTGTAGGTTTGTGGTTGTCATTGGTTGTAGATTTAACAAACTTGATGGGTTCTTTGTTCCTTGGCTGACCACTACTTGATCCCTCTTCAAACCCCAAACCAGTTTTTAGATTTGGATTTCTTTGTTGATTCAGAATGGTGGTTAATCCTTCTAAGGCTTTGATACTAGACAGATTCTGATGATACAAGGTTTGAAACTTCTCCATCTCTTTCCTAGTTTTCACTACTTCTTCCAAGGCTTCAGATCTTTCTCTCTTGTCTGATAGCTGATGTTTCAGAATATCCTCAATTTTCCTTGCCTCTTATAATTCCACTTTCAGTAGGGCAAAGTCTTCATCAGGATGTTTATTGTCTTTCTCAAATTGTATGAGCAATTGTTTTTTCTTTCTGTTCTTGATTCTTAGTCTGTCAATCTCTTCCAGTGCACTGATCAGTTCTCCTTCCATATCAACCACATCTTCTTCATCATTCTCTTCACTGCTTATGCTTTCAATATCATAATCCTCATTGGCCATAAGCATGAAGTCATTTACTTTATCTTCACTTGAAGAATCACTATCGGTGTCTTCTGAGGAGTCATCATTGTTTACACATAAACTTTTCTTCTTTTCAAATCCTCTTGATTTGTGCTTCTCTTCATCTTCATATTTTTTATCATGTTTCTTGTGTGGAAATTTATTTGCAAAATGACCTATCTTACCACTATTGAAACATTTGAAGGGAAGCTTACCTTGGTACTTGCCTGATCCTTTCTTTAATCTTCTCAAGAATTTTGCTTCAATTTCATCAGGCTCACAATCCTCATTATTATCTACTTTAAATGATGCTTCTCTAGAGGTGGTTTTATTTGTAACTATCCTCATTTCATATGCAGTCAAGGTTCCTAGAAGTTGATCAAAAGACAAAGTTTTTAGATCATTAAGTTCTTCTATAGCAGAGACCTTCAGGTTGAACCTATCTGGGAGAGATCTCAAGATTTTCTGAACTAAAGAAGATTCCCTAATTTTTTCACCAAGTGATTTCATTCCATACACCATTTCTTATACTCTCAGAAAGTATTTACCAACAGTTTCATCTTCCTTCATCTTTAGTTGTTCAAACTGTATTCTGTAGGTTTGAAACTTTGCATCCTTTACCTTCTCATTACCTTCATAACTGCTAATGAGTTTGTCTCACATTTTTTTGGCAGTTCCTAGGTGCATGACCTTTACTAATTCTTCTTTTGCAAGCCCACTCAATATAACATTCATAGCCTTAGCATTGAAGCTAAATTTTATCTTGTCATACTTATTAGCTAGCACAACTGGCTTTACATAACCAGTATCTACCACATCCCAGACATCTGCACCTAAAGCCATTATGTAGGTTCTCATTCTAACTTTCTAGAAGGCAAAGTTTGTTCCATTGAACAGAGGGACCTTGTTGGTTGAATTTCCTTCATGGCTTGACATGTTTAATCTCTAGGATCTACTCTTAGATGAAAGGGGTCGGCTCTAATACCAATTGTTGAACAACTGAGAGGGGGGGGGTGAATCAGTTGTTACCGTGCTTAAACAATTATGCTTCTTTTAAAATCTTTACAAGGCAATCAATGATGATCACAATAATGCAGGGAAATAAACAATGGCACATTTAACATCAGTCACATATATGAGAAACACAGAGACAGATATTTCCCGAGGAAACCCATACAGGGTAAAAATATCTTTTTCTTCATATGATAAGTAATAATTACAGTATTTACATTATCATACATATGATCACAAACTCATAATGAGGCTACAACCTCAGTTTTTCAAGCTGCTACTTGCTGAGAGCACCAACTCTTTGTTTTCTCTAGCACCCACTAGAAGGAAGCACCAACTCCCTGGTTTCTCTAGCACCAACTAGAAGGAATCACCAACTCCCTCATTTCTCTAGCACTAACTAGAAGGAAGAACCAACTCCCTAAGTGTTTCCAGCACCAACTGGATGGAAGCACCAACTTCCAATCATACAGGCACCAACCTGTATAACAGAGAACAATAGTTCTCCCTTGCACAACCCTGCCACCCTGGTTTCTTTGGCTGCAACCAGATGGAAGCTACAACTCCCTATGTTCAAGAATCCACTTGAACCTCTGAGGACAACAGTCCTCCCTAGCACCTCCTACCACCCTATATTATAAATATTTTCTACTGAAACTTTTTACAGTGATATAATGTTCAACAATGGCTTACCAGACTCATCACTATTTTGCTGCATTTCGTTGCTCTGTCTACCTCACTGCCTTCCTGCACACATGACTTCCATTATCTGTTCTTATACTTTTTATGCTTTGTGCGCCATGTCCATTCACTGCACAATTCCTCTTCTATTCAGTTCAGCTGCTGCACTCTCCTCCTTCTTCACGTTTGAATCACCTTCAACAACAACAATCACAACAACTCCAATAGCAACAATAGCTGCATCTTTTCTCTGTACCATGTACTTATAGCTTATGTGCACCTTGTGAATGAAATGCGCACAATCCCTTTGCATACTCACACCATGTCGATATCCTCCACCTCTCGAGTGCTCTGCCTGATCATCACAACTATTCAGTTTCTCTAGCGGTTCCCACCATGCATCCAACATCACTGGGTGTTCTGTTGAGATTCCTCAACCTCTCTGGTAGTTGAGACTCCTCATCTTCTCTAGAACAATTGAGCTTATGCCTTCTGTTTCAATTACAGAATTCAATGCTCATCCATTTGTCAATCGCCCCTATGACCAATCTTCATCCCATTGGAAGATTCCTAGAGACTCTTCATCTCCTCTAGCAGAAACCATCAATGGTTTCTAGCAGTTACACTGTGAGGAGAAAGATTAGCCCTTCAATTATGCTTAGATTCACCTGCACCGTTGGATTATCTTTGAAGGATATTGTCGTGATTTATGCATTTTGCACTTTCACAATTCATGGATTCTGTGATGAGACATCTTGACTCTCCATGTCACAAGCTCTGAAAAGGAGCTTGGCTGCTCTAGCTCCCTCCTCTATGTGACCATAGGCGGTGACCACCGGTTACAACGACATTTCACCTTTTCGGTATTTTGGCATTCGTACCAGACACAATCCCTAAAATTCTGAGGCTGAGCTTATCTGCACTAGGTCCTTCCTCCATGTGACCATAGGTGGTGACCACTGTCTACGCTAAAAGGCACTACAAACTCATGATCTTCATCAAACCTGATCAACAGTCCACGATGTCGATGAATCAACGGTCTAGATATTTTCACAATCTCACATCTTGTTGTTCCTTAGATGGAGGTTCTTGTCAATCCAAGTTGCGATAGGCGAAACTCCGAGATGGAACTTAGATCGACGGTCCACAATCTCGATGAATCAACGGTCTAGATCTTTTCGCAATCTCGCATCTCGTTGTTCCTTAGATGGAGGTTCTCATCACTCCAAGTCGCAATAGGTGAAACGTCGAGATGGAGCTTAGATCAATGGTCCAGAATCTTGGTGTATTAATGGTCCAGATCTTATCATGAATTTGCATCTCGCAATTCCTGTGATGAAGGTTCTCATCACTCCAAGTCAAGATAGATGAGACTCTGAGATGGAGTCAGATCAACGGTCTAGATCAAGCCTTGATCTGATGGCTAAGATTGTTTCACAATTTCTCATATCATGAATTTGAGAGGTTAGGGAACCCCGTTCCTTTGACTTTCCAGTCATCGACATGACGATCTTTCACCACGTGTCCTATGGACCCAATGGTTCAGATCTTGTCGTAATTTCGGCACTTCACAGGCCTTCTTCATGCTTGATCAACGATCCACAATTCTTGGTGATCTGATGGTCAAGATCTTTTTGTGATCTCGCATATCATGAGTTTGAATCTCTTTCCTTTGGATTTCCCAATCTGTGAAACTCTGAAATGGAGTCTTTGTGGTGCTCTGATCTTTTGCCATGTGTCCTCTTGATCCAATGGTCCACGACTGTCCTTTCTGACGTGGTCTGCAATATTCACCTCCTGGATCTGATAGCCCAGATCACACCTTGATCCAATGGCTAGGATCATTTCTCCATTTCACATTTCACGATTTCAACACTCTTATGATGAAGGGTCTCGAGCCTTGACTCTTGATCCTACGTCCCAGATCTTCTCGCGATTTCACCACTTCTGTGGTGAAGTGTTTTGACACTTCAACTCCCAGTATCCGAAACTCTAAAATGGAGTTTACTCTTCCGATATTTCCATGCCATTATCCCTACACTATTTTTCTTCTTCCTTGCATGCCTTTCTGCTGATCTTCCTTGCTTGTTAAACATGTCCAACAATCCTCTGCACTATCTCTTCTGATCTTATCGAGCTTTCTCTGCAGCGTCTTCCCAAAATACTTCTGGTGCCCGTCTGTTACATTCTTCTTGTACTCATGCCATATTCACTTCTATACTTGCCATCAATGACAAGCATACGGTGCCTGTTAAACATTTGCCAACAATAAAGTGCAGAAACACTGCACTATCCCTCAAAGAAGGGTACAGTGATCAAATGAATAGTGGAAAAAATAAAAAAACATGAGGTTTTTTCAGTGAAATTTAATAGTCAGAGAGTCAAGATGGATCTCCTAGTGACTCAGAAACCAGAATCCATGCAATCAAAGCAAGAAATCAAGACAAACTAGGAAAAATAATCTGTTCCCCAGTGGAGTCGCCAATTTTGTTATCGGGCTAATTTTTAAGTGCAGACACAAATCAATCCTCCTAACTTTTCTACAAAACTATAAAAAAATAAGACAATACACTACTCTTTCCTTAGATTTCAATTATCAAATGAGAAATGGATCTAGAACATACCTTTTAAATATCGAAGATCCGACTTCACCAATGAAATCCAGGCTCCGTCATGTTGTTAATGGAGAAATATCTACAAAGGAACACAAGCCAACGAAGAGAAGAATAACATAGTCTATTTTATATCAAACTATGTATGTGATCAAGGAATCATACAATATGGAAAAATAACATTCATATAGGAAAGAAAAGTATATCTGTATTAAAGAATGTGGAAGAAAGATACAACTAGATGCCTTGATGTTATCAGTTTCCTTCCAAGAGTTCCTTTCCTTCCACACACTTTTTCTCCAAGGATTCTGAGATTGAAGATCTGATAGCTACTCACAATATATCTTGGCAAAGAAAATCTCAAAGTCACTCTAACCAAGCTAACAATATCAAGCCAAATTTCTAATCTTAATCCCACCAACCTCCTCCATGAGAGCTCCTCTCCTTTTATAAGTTGAAGAGGATAAGGTGAGGAGGTTAGGATGACCCCACTGAATCATGAAAGTGAGTAAGATCCAAACCGTTCAGAGGCCACCTCACCATAGAAGCTTCTCCTTCTAGAAGCATCGAGAAGATGCTCATTTTTTCCACATACATGAATTGTCGCACCATAGCTATAGTGCAGCCTATGGAAAACTCATAGTCTAGCTTTAGAGCAAGGTGCAAAAATCAGGCATCACTGCACCCTACATATAGTGAAACCTAGGATGATCTTCCTTAATAGGGTTTTTACAAAGGAAAATGCAATTTATTCTCTCAGGCAAATTTCCTCTCCCTTCTTTCTTTGAGAATTCAAGCTATTGATCTCTCTGAAGAAAAAAGATAGGTTTACATAATTAACAGTCATAAGGGTGACGAAAATAATATGTAACACCGTGGTGCAGGTTGTATGAGACCCACGAGCCCTCTCCTGAGCATTTATTCAAACCTCAATGCCAAACGAGTGTTATCTCTTCTCTCGCTAATCCCTTTCCTTTACATGACCACAACTGTGACCACTCACCTAATCAAAAGGCGTGTCATGACTTTGTGTGTTGGTTCTTTATAGGTGAGTCACCTCGACTCTCCCGACCTCCAAAATCCCAAACTTTGAGTTAGATCCTAGTTTGCATTATCTCCTCCCTTAGCCTTCCTCAACGTGACTCCCTCGCTATGACCTAGGGTAAATCCTCCGAGAACTTTGGGGTTTCATGCTTCTTGTCTCCTAAAATATTGCTTGCTTGTCCTTCCGATACCTAAAGCTTCAAACTCTGAGCTCCACTTGCATCAGATCGTCAGTCCATGAATCCCCATGGTCCAACAGTCCATATTTCCTTCATGAACTCAGGATTTCACATTTCACGACTTTGGAAGTTGGCTTCCTTCTTCCTCCCGACTCCTGATTGTCGAGTTCCAGAAATCTTCCCGCATTATATCAACGGTCCTCAACTCTCTGTGATCTGACATTTCAGATGGCATCGTGATTTTGGATTTCACGAGTTTCCACAACTCCTACCTTTGGTTCTCTTAATTTGCGACTCAGCAAAATGTTGATATCTTGCCACGTGTTACTCCTCTATGGATGGTTTCGATGGACTTCGAAACTTTGTGACCTTGCGATTTTGCCTCTCCTGGGCACTTTCAAATGGTCAAGATATCTGCACCTTAACTAGATATAATGACTGTTGATCCTTTGTGCTCAGATCTAATGAACAAGATTTTTTCTCCTCTGCACTCATTTCTCTGAGTGTCTAGACGTAGATCTAACGATCTAGATCTCTTCCTGTAGCTGATCTAATAGATGTTGTCGCTCCTCCTCTTGAACTTATTTTTTCTCCCAGACATGGAATAATTTTCTAAGTATCAAAGGCTACGACCTTCGATCCTTCTGCGAAGCCCGTTGAAAGGGTCTCTTCTTAGCTGTTCCTCCTGAGGTTTGAAAATGAAGATTATCTTCGAATCGGGTGCATACTTATGCTCTGCATGAAAAATTGCACTATTCCTCCTGAGATTTCAACTTTCTCAGTCTCTAAGGGACTCAACCCTTCTGCATCTTCCAAAAGACTTTATGGTGCCCTCTTGGCACATTCTGTGCTCGACCTCCTGAGATTTCTAACTTGATACAAGTTCTCTCTATGCATTCTCCTTGCACTTGGCTGAGCCCTCAGAGAACTTCAGACTTTCAAGACTTCATCTAAGTGTTGGCCTGGTGCACTCCTCGCACGGGTCTTGTTAGAAAAACAGGACCGCGGAGCAATAAAATAAAATAAATGCAGAAACAAAACACAGAAGACACACAATACAAGAGAGACACAGATTTACGTGGTTGACCCAGTGTGGGCTACGTCCACCAGAGAAATTGCCAGGAACTTCCTTTATTATTATCCAGCAAATGAAGGGATACAACCTACATCAAAACCCGCTGTAACTTCCTCTTCTTTCTCTCACAGTCTCCTCTCTCAGAATACAAATTCACCACCAATCCATAACCACAATACATTTCCCTCATAAAAGAGGGTTGCCTTCTAGGGAAAAAACCCTAACATAATCTCTACCATTAGATCTGTGACCTTATAATGAACGGTCCAGATTTACAATGAAATTACATATAATTTTACAAGGCAATTTTTGCTTCGGGGGCTTCGCCCCCGAACCCCCGCTTGCCCCCGGACCCCGCAGAGGGGGTACCCCCCCTTTGCACTCCCCCGCATGGAAGAGTGTACATACTTCTGGGGTGTAAATACTTCATGGGGTATAAACACGGCTAAAAGCAAAGACCTCTGAATCAAGAAGATAATCAGGCTCCACAACCAACAATCTCCCACTTGGAGACTGATCTCAACAATTCCACCGCTGCTGTAGATGCTAGACTTTGAATCTTCTTGGACCTGGAAAATTTCTCATATTCATCTTCATTCTTGAAGACCAACTGAAAATTAGCAAGAACTCAGTTTCTCCTTGGTTACTCCCTTTGTTAACATGTCTGCAGGATTCTGGCTAGTGTGTATCTTTTCCAGCTTCAATTGTCCATCTTCTTAGGTGGATCGTATGAAGTGGTACCTCAACTGTATATGCTTAGTCTTTGAATGGAAGGTTGAATTATTTGCAAGGTGAATGGCACTCTGACTGTCACAGTACAACTTGTTGTTCTCCTGCTTCTTTCCCAATTCCTACATAAACGTTTGTAACCAAATCATCTCTTTACTAGCCTTTGTAGCAGCAACATACTCTGCCTCTGTTGTTGAAAGTGCAACAACCTTTTGCAGTTTTGAAATCCAACTTATTGTTGTTCCACCTATAGTAAAAACATACCCTGTGGTGCTC
>ML780631.1:427848-443784 GCA_009831015.1 Picea engelmannii
CCTTTATTATTATCCAGCAAATGAAGGGATACAACCTACAACAAAACCTGCTGTAACTTCGTCTTCTTTCTCTCACAGTGTCCTCTCTCAGAATACAAATTCACCACCAATCCATAGCCACAATACATTTCCCTCATAAAAGAGGGTTGCCTTCTAGGGAAAAAAATCTAACATAATCTCTACCGTTAGATCTGTGACCTTATAATGAACGGTCCATATTTACAATGAAATTACATATAATTTTACAAGGCAATTTTTGCTTCGGGGGCTTCGCCCCTGAACCCCCATCGAGGGACGCTGCCCCCGAACCCCCGTTGGGGGCCCGCTTGCCCCTAGACCTCCCAGCCGGGGGGATGGACCCCCCGGACCCCGTAGAGGGGGTACCCCCCCTCTGCACTCCCCCGCGTGGAAGAGTGTACATACTTCTGGGGTGTAAATACTTCATGGGGTATAAACACGGCTAAAAGAAAAGACCTCTGAATCAAGAAGATAATCAGGCTCCACAACCAACAGGTCTTCCTCTAGAGTGTTCAACAAATCTCTTTCTCCCTGATCTTCAACTGTTCAGATCTCAAAGGTCTTTATCCATTTTTCTCCTTGAAGGGATATATTTTCCCTCCTGGCAGCTTCTTCTCAAGCACTCCTTGTTGAGCTAACAGAGTGTTCAGTAACTCTGTGAGTGTCCTCTCCTTGACACTTCTCTTCTTTCTGAACTTGAAATAGAGTTCACCCTTGTGAACGCATTTCACTTGCTCGATGCCTTCCTGGGATGTCTCTACAGAACCATTAGTAGTTAGGTTTTGTTCTTCCTCTACAGAATCTTTCCTCCAAAGTGTTAAGTAACTCCAAGGCTTATTGAGTATGTGAATTCTTCTGGTGTTCCCTCCTAGCACGTTCCTCCCTGAACTCGATTTGAGATTCATATACACACTCCTTTCGTTGGCTCCATAACTCCCAAAATTCTATTGTGCACTCCTTGCATCGCCTAAAGAACCCAAAAGCAATTCCAACAAACTCACAAATAAAGAATTCTATCTATCCCTGTAGATGAAATCTAACATGCATCTACAACATTCATTCATAAACACACAAATGGCATTCAAATGCACAAACACAGAGACAAATCATGGGCAGGAAAACTGCTTTGTATTAATCTCAAAGTTCATGTACAATGTGTTTACAAAAAAATTGGATTGCTACAAAGTCTCAACTCTCTCTTCTCCTAATAGTTTTGAATATCCTCTATCTCCTATATTCAACCTTCCACCCTCACATTTGGCCATACCATATTCCTAGTTATACCAGAAGGTTCCTCTAGGGTTCCCTCCTTGACTACTCGTCTACCCAAAAAACAAAAACCTAACTGCTGCCTAATTTATGTTACATTAAAGAGCAATAGTGGAAATGCCCACTCATGCGTGATCATTCAGGCGTGCTCCACAATATTCATCGTAATTACCAGTGTGTAAGTTTATGAAATGATTCCCCAATGCTGAGTTGTCCTAGGACATGTGATCGCTAACGATGCTCCTGCATCATACTCCATGGTTGGGAAAATCATGAGCTCTTTCTCATGGTTCCCTCTTCTCTGTTGTTGAGATCCTCCAAGTTCCCATACGTTTTCTTGGAGTTGTTCATCTACTCATTTTCCTTATTGCTTCTTTTGATATTGTTGTTGTTTCTTCTCTAGTGATATGGCAAGCTCTCCTCTGTTCAACCTCCTCCTACTGACAGTTTCTTATGCCGACTCCAACATCATCCTCCTTATTTCTTCGATCACTTCGTCCAATTGCTCAACTGGTTGGTCCTTGTTTTGCAGACTGCTCTACTTCACTTCCTCCTTATCAATGGTTAGATCAAACTGATTTCCCTTGACAACTTCATCTCCTGTGGCCTTAGCTTTCCACCCTGCTGCAGATTCCAGTTATGCGGTCTCATCACTGAGTTGTTGCTCAGCTTCTTCCTCTAACAGAATGGCTTCTATCATCTCCTCTTGTGTTGTTTCAACCCCAACTTCTTCCAGCTTCTACCCAGGTTGGTATGCTCCTCTCCCTATTTCCAATTTGATCTGTTGGATATCCCTACTCTGCATATTTACCCTTCTCTCTAGGGCTTCCAGTTCCTCATACAGCTCAAGAAAATCTGTGTTGTCCACTTCCTCTTCTACTATAGGATCCAGTGCTGCAGTCATCTCTTGTTCATCTCCCGGGATGAAAATTTTGAGAAATTATGGTGAATTGTGTTCTCCTGCAATCTGCATGACTGTCTCCTAGAAACCATCTTCTAATTATGGATTGTTCAACCAATCCTCCAGCATCTTCATCTCTTTCTCCCAATGGGTGAGAAATTCATCTGAATTCTCCTCTTCTTCTGATGGGGTAGAAATCAATATATTCTCCTTCTCCTCCTCTTTGACAGTCACTGTGGGCTATTTTTATTCTGTCATTGCATATGCAACACATGCTCTGGCCTCAGTTGGGCTTCTTGGTAGGAATATCTCAATTCCCCCAATGATCAAAATGCACCTCTAGTCCTCCTCCTCTGCAATGGGAGTATTTAACTTCTCATTTTCTTCATTCACAAGGTCTACAAACCCACATGAATATTCATTTATCAACACTCCTTGCTGATATGAAATCTCAGCTGAGTTCACCTCCTCTCCCTTACTCACCTGAAAACTTGAGATTTTCTCTTTGCCCACCTGGCAGTCTATGAGATCACCCGATCTCTCTCCATTTCCCACCTGAAAACTTGAACTTCCATCACTGCCCTCCTGATAGGCTATGAGGCACTGATCTCCTTCCAAATCCCACCTAGCAACTTGAAAGTTCACTTCTTGTGTCCTCATAGTTTATGAGATCTCCTAATCCCATCTCATGGTCCACCTGGAAATATTAATTTCCACTACTGTCCTTCTGATAGTCGAAGAGATCCTCACTTGATCTCATATCATTTCCCACTTGGAAATTTAAAAATTCATCTCTAGCCTCCTGACAGTTTATGTGACCTGTAACTGATCTCTCTTCCATTGAGGGTTTCTCTTACTTCTAGTTCACAAATGCAAGCCAACTCTTCCTCTATGTTACTGAGGTTTTCAGCATGCCTCATCCACTTCCTCCACTATTTTTGTTGTTTTCTAGCCAACAAATTTTGAACATGCCATTTTACCTTCCTGTTCAGAGGCCACTCATACCTCCAACGTACCTTTGTTTCTTGCTTCATCTTCAATGTCAGTTGTTCCATTCTTTCTCTTATCTCAATGAGCTCCTCATCAATTTCTGCTTTACTTTTCTTCTGGTGGTCTCCTCTTCGACCATGCTCATGGCCTTTAGTAGCCATATTTTCTGTCTTCATCCCTCCTGGCTATCTACCATTTGTTGCACACCTTGAAACCATATTTACAGAGAATCGATACTTTGTCTCCCTTCACCTACTGTCCATAAGTGAACTTCAGCTTCTGATACCATTTTATGTCATCATATTGTCTCTTTTCACATTCTCTCCTCTACCTACAATCTGCAAACATAATTCAACTCTTGATACTACTTGATGTATTCAAACTGTCTCCTCCATCTCCTTTTCTTGATATCCACAGATGAAATCAACTCTGATACCTATCGATGGTATGAGACTATCTCCTTTTTTTCCTCTTCGCTTGAAATCTACAGACGAAAATCAGATCTGATACCACTTGATGGTATCAGAATTTCTCCTATCACCGTATCTCCTTTGTCTTCTATATACAAACAAAAATGAATCTCTGATACCACTTGATGGTATCAGACTATATCCTTTCACCTTCCTTATTTTGTTCGCGGTCTACAACAAAAAATAATCTCAGATACCACTTGATGAAGATCCCCCCTTCTCCCCTTGGGGCTGTTGACCTCCTGGTCAAGGATTGATCAAGAATCTGAGTCAGATCGACTCTCTAGGTCTCTGCTAGACCCTAAATTCATTACATAGTTCCTTTTCCCCATGGAACAGATCATATGAGACCTGAAGGGCCCTCTCCTGAGCATTTATTCAAACTTGAATGCCAAATGGGTGCTATCTCTTCTCTGGCTAAGCCCTTACCTTTACATGACCATGACTGTGACACTCTCCTAATGAAAATGCACATTGTGACTTCACGTGTTTGGTCTCTGCAAGTTTGTCACCCTAACTCTCCTGATCTTTGAAATCCCAAACTCTGAGTTAGAGCCTAGCTTATGCTAGCTCCTCCCTTAGCCTTCCTCAATGTGACTTCCCCACTATGACCTGGGTTCAATATTTCGAGAACTTTGCGGTTTCACACTTTGCATCTCCTGAACGCTTGCTTGATCATCCTTCTGATGCCCAAAGCTCCGAAATTCGAGCTCTGATTGCGTCAGATCGACGGTCCGCGAATCCCCGTAGTCCAACGATCCATATTTCCTTCGTGAACTCGAGATTTCACATTTCGCAAATTTGGAAGTTGTCTTCCTTCTTCCTCCCAACTCTCGATTGCCGAGTTCCTGAAATCTTCTCACGTCATATCAACGGTCCTCAACTCTATGCGATCCAACATTCCAGATGGCCTTGCGATTTCAAATTTTGTGAGTTTCCACAACTCTTGCCTCTCGTTCTTAAGATTTATGACTCAACCAAACATTGATCTCTCGCCATGTGTTACTCCTTGATGGACGATTTCGATGGACTTTGGAAGTTCACGACCTTGAAATTTTGCCTTTCCCGTGTACTTTAAAAGGTTTAAGATGCATTCATCTTACCTGGATCCAATGACTGTTGATCCTTAGCACTCATATCTAACGACTGATAGATGTTCTCCTCTGCGCTCATTCCTTTGAGTGTCTAGATGTAGATCTAACGGTCGAGATATCTTCTTGCAACCAATCTAACAGTTGTTTTTGCTCCTCCTCTTGAACTTCTTTGTTCTCCCAGACTTGGAAGAATTTTATAAGTGTCAAAGGATATGGTCTTCAATCCTTCTGTGAATCCCATTGAAAGGGTCTCATCTTCTATTTTCCTCCTAATATTTAACAATGAAGATTATCTTTGAATTGGGTGCACACTTGCACTCTACATGAAAACTTGCACTATTCCTCCTGAGATTTCAACTTGCTTAGTCTCTAAGCTACTCATCCCTTTTGTGTCTTCCAAAATACTTTCTGGTGCCCTCCTGACACATTCTGCACTCGACCTCCTAAGCTTTCAAACTCAAAACAAGTTCTCTCTATGCGTTCTCCTTGTGCTTGGATGAGCCCTCAGACAACTTCAGACTTTCAACACTTCATCTAAGTGTTGGCCTCATGTGCTCCTCGCACAGGTCTTCCTCCAGAGTGTTCAACAACTTTGTTTCTCCCTGAGCTTCAACTGTTCGAATCTCAAAAGTCTCTGTCCCTTTTGCTCCTTGAAGGGATATCTTTTCCCTCTTGGCAAATTATGCTCAAGAACTCCTTGTTGATCTAGCAGAGTGATCAGTAACTTTGTGAGTGTCCTCTCCTTGACACTTCTCTTATTTCTGAACTCAAAATAGATTTCACCCTTGTGTACTCCTTGCACTCACTCGATGCCTTCTTGATAGGTTTCTATAGAACCATCAATAGTTCTGTTATGTGCTTCCTCTGAACAGTCTTTCCTCCAGAGTGTTCAGTAACTATGAGGCTTCTTAGTCTGTGAATTCTTTTGATGTGTGCTTCTGACACATTCCTCCCTGAACTTGATTCAAGATTCAGATGCACACTCCTTGATTTGGATCTAGAACTCCCAATGTTCTATTGTGCACTCCTTGCACCACCTAAAGAATCGAGAAGCAATTCCAACAAACTCACAAATAGATAACTCTATCTATCCCTGCAGATGAAATCTAACATGCATCTACATCATTCATTCATAAACACACAAATGGCATTCAAATGCACAAACACAAAGACAAATCATGGAAAGGAAAACTACTTTGCATTAATCTCAAAATGTCTGTAGAATGTGTTTACAAAAACATGGACTTCTAGAGAGTCTCATCTCTCTCTTCTCCTTAACATTTTCGACTATCCTCTATATCTTATATTCAACCTTCCACCCTCACATTTGGGCATTCCATATTCCTACTTCTACCAGAAGGTTCCGTTAGGGTTCCCTCGTTGACTACTCGTATACCCAAATAACATAAATCTAACTTCTACCTAATGTATGTTACAATAAAGAGCAAGAGTGGAAACTCCCACTCACACGTGATCATTCTGGCATCCTCCATAATATTCGTTGTAACTACAGTGTGTGAGTTTATGAAATGATTCCTTGACGCTGAGTTGTCTTGCTCCGCGTGCTCACTAACGATGCTCCTGCATAAATTTGTGACATATGGCGGCATATTATTGGTTATATTTGGAATATAATGAGTTTATTACATGTGGGATATGACTTGACAATGAATCAGTGCTGACTGGGCATGAGGTGGACGATGATGGGATTCCAAAAAAATATTATTTTATTCGACAATTTTCCATGGGTTGAATCCTCCAAGCTCCATAATTTATTCTCTTATCATGTTTCTTGATAAGTGTATCAAACACTTACTATTATATATCATGAATAATATAATATCACAATGCATGTGGGATATAATTTTAAACCAAAAAGTAGAATTTTATGAAGGGAAGCACAAAATTCATCCAAGGGCCCACATTTGCCCATCAATTTTGATCGACGATGATCGAGTGTTGATATTGCAGAGGCCATAACTTGAGTTCTGAATGTTAGAATCACAAAAAAATTATACCATTGGAAATTTATTTAGACATAGAATATGGTGGTATAGGTTTCAAGTTTTAAAAATTGATACATTTTTCTCAGAAATTAAAATATCAGTTAGCTGCATTTTTAATGAACCTACGTGACAACTAAACTTCACGAGGTCATATATTGATATTCGGGCCACGATTTCCGAAAAATTTATATAGTTTGAAATATAGGATGAGGAATATAACATAAGAAGTGATTTACATGGATAAAAATCTGATTATGATTCCCAGAAGAATAAAACAGAGTCCTATTTTAAATAGGAAATTAATTAAATTATGAATATAAAAGAAATTGTTTTTTTAAATATTTAAAAGGGAAATGGACCCATTTTAGATATGTATATATTGATGATATAATTTCATTAATTAATAATTAATGAGGAACTAATTAAAATAAATGTTTCAAGAAGAAACTTGTACAAGAATTTCAAGAGAGGACAAAAACCCTAACTAATCAAGTAATTAGAAAATATCTTCTTAAAAAGAGAAGAGAGGCTTCATCAAAGGTTATAATAATCCGTATTGTGACATGGGAAGGGAAAATATTAGCTGAAGAATAAGGTACAACCATGGATACACAATCAAGATTCTGATCAAAAGAAAGAAATATCCATCTTCTCCATTCTTTTTATTCTTCTACACCACTTCTCATAGATTTATGCTTGAATATTAGAGTTGGGAACACGGCTGAGTTATTGAGTGTTTTTCTTGTATTATTCTAGAGACTTTTCTTGTATGATCATGGAGTATTTGCAGCCACATACATGGCTATAAAATTTTTGGTAATGAAAAACATTTCTCATGAATAAAATCAACAAAGAATTTCTTCGAGGTTGATCTTGACTATATGTTGTAACTTTGAATTTTAAGTATGGGATATTTGAGGTTGACCTATCAATTTCTCTTTTATTACTAATTGCAGTAATCTATTAAAATTATTTGAGATGATCAAATCATTCTCTCCTATTTCTCATTAAGAAGATATGGATGTGGTTATATACTATTAAGAAGATTGTGTGTGATGTTGATCAAAATTTAGTTCTGATGTTGAATCCCTCCTTCAATATTTTCTTATTGTACAAAGACATTTTCTACACATAAAGATCATATTGGGTTATTCAAGAACCATTTTCATATAAACCCAAGAAATAAATATTTGGGTTTTGTTGCCTAGCACTCTCCCTAATCCAAGATATTCAAAGATATATGTTTTAGCCAAAGAGGAGAACCACATCTCTAAAAACAAAGGGGGAATAATGTCCTCGTGAGTTTTTTTTTTCAGTCCTAATGGATTCAAGCATTAACATGCCCTAGCTATTATCACTGAACAATTCTACACAAAAAAATTATTGACTGAAAACATATGCAGTGGAAACACAAAATATCATAGACGAATCATCACACATATGAAACACAATTTAAGTTCTGTAATCTTGTTATCATTAGAAATCCCGAGGGAAAATCCATCCCTCCCAATCAATACAATATCACCAAAATCTAAGGACAAATGTGTCCTCCAAATTACCAAAATTGAGAACAACCATGTTCTCCAATAACCATACAAATTAGAAAACCAAACCTCATCAAATCTCATGGATACATTCTCTACCCACAAATCTGTTGCAGACTAGTTGTACAACCTACTGAGGTCACATGTTGTGAGCCTATATGGACCTACCCTTTCCCATAAGATATTGTATAGATGTACATGATTGTTTCTACAATAACCCGCATACATACATGATTGTTCCCACCGCAACTAGCATACATGAAAAAAACTATATGAACACTTCATATGACTCACACCACTTCATACAATATTTTCCTTCTGAATTTATCTCTCTCTCCCACACGTGAGGTGTGCCTTTCCCTGACAAGAACAAAAAATAGATTTTCTCCCCTAGAAGAATTTCCCTTTCCTGAAATCACCAATCCTCCTAACACAAGATAAAACTCACTTATGTTATCTCCATTATGCATAATGATCATCTAATGTCACAATGACATCTCGCCATTATATAGGAGTCCAATGAGTGAGTTTAGGATCCCTTCCTAAACTCAACAATTAATTAGAATATTTTATTCCTCTTAGTGGGTGTGGCACCCCCACACAAACCTACAAATCCCATCAACTTTACCATGAGGTCCTATCCTCATTTCTAGGCCAATTTCACTGAAATGAAAATCACAATTAGTGCCAAAAAATATTCCCGCATGCCTGACACCTTGGCCTCTAGTGAGAATACCTCTCAAAGATACAAAAATCAACAAGGTAGTCATGATTCCATGAGGCTAGAACATATGTCCATCAAATGATTTCAACGGTGTTGTAGACGTGTCAAACTTATGAGAGTTGAGGTCCTTACAACAATAAATGAAAATTCTGCAAATCAAGGCTCTTTCATCCACCACCATTTGGTATATTCTTTTCCCCATCAATCACATGATGATATAGAAGGCGACCAGATGGAATTCTCCATGAGTAACATGAGAAGAATTGATTGTCATCAAAGTTAACTCCAAGGGATCAACCCCGTATATGGAAGATAGCAAGGATTTATGTTGTACTGGGAACATTTTGAGGATTTCAAGCACAAACATGGAACATGGTGCCTGGGCCAAGTTTTCCATAATATTGTAGTTGTGGGTGGCCCATGTGTTGGAATTATGTTTCATGTGTTGAATAATTCCCTTTAGGGGGATAAGTGTTGCATCAAAATATGTCTTCTCAATTTGAAGAGAGCCACCATGATGGGAATAAGATGTTTCTTTTGGAATAGTATGGGAAGGATCGTAAATTTCATAGTTTTTGGTTCGATAATGAAAATTCACCATTTGATTACACATAAAATTGGTGACACTTAAGGAAGAGCCATCATAATGAAGGGTACCTTCCATGCCCACTTGTAGAGGGGAAGAATTTATTGCAACCATATGTTGAAGTTGAGGATGAAAAGGATGAGTTAAGATAACAGGTTGTTGGGGGGGCTTTTATTGTGATAAATAGTGATGAATATTATATGTCCAAAGACACTGATGAGTAGGGTGGTCCTCCCCACATATCGTGCAGGGAAGCTAACTCTTCTTATTTTTTACAATTCCCCCCTCCTGAGTGTTCTTGGTGGGAGTATTCACATTCTTGGAATTGGGATTTCTCTTCTTTTTCCTTTTCTTCTTACCTGTAGGTTGTTGAGGATTCTTCAGTTGCATGGATTGCACCAAATTCACTTCATAGGTTTGATTAAGGATTAAAGTAGTTTGAACACTAGTGACATAAGATGACTTAAGAGACATATGACCCATATAATAAGTTAATTGGTTTACATAGGCATTAGATATAGAACCAACCACACCATCGACATGGGGTCTTGGGGTTGGCTTCCTTGGATCCGTCGATTACTGAGAAGCATTTGGGATAAGGTCATAAAGTGTACCTCACTGTGAATAAATCAAATCCAAGTGTTGTGCATGGAGAATGACCTGGTCCTTGGTGGCCACTCCGACCATAGCTACATCTCAGGAAATGGGTGCTAGGAGGGACTTTATGAACCACTACATTAGGATTACGTTTTCAATTTGGTCTTAATAATCCTACATATTTGTATCCACTCATTTGTATGATCTAAAATGTGAGTGATATTATCTTGATGTGGTGAATTCAATATTTATGTGCCTGTATCGTATCATATGGGAAATTGGTAATGCGTTAATAATTCCATTCCCAGGTCATTGAATCTTTTGAAGGATTTTCCTTTTAATTGAATGTACTATTTTGCAACAACTCTGGTTAGGGATCTATGGAAAACATGTAGCCCAAAATTGTCATCCATCAATGAGTTGGATGAGAACCATAAGTGGTATGTCATTATGTGTGTGGAGGGTTCCTCCCCCAACTTTCTGTCGAACTTCAGGATATTGTATCGCAAATTGGAAGGATTTTTTGGCCATAAAGGGTCATGGGAAACATATTCATTCATCAACCATGACAAATCAAGTAAGTCTAATTTTTTCAGGAAAGGAAATGACACAAATGAATACAATGAGGGAGACGTGGTATCTATTTTCCCAAATGAACCTTGTTTCCCCCCTATATTTGTACTACTTGAGGGTTGAGGATCTCCCAAAGAGTGAGTGACCCTAGGAATGGTAGAACTTCTAAGAGCATGACTGCTCCTAGAATCAAACATTCCCCGGGGGTAAATGTGGACCCTACAGGAAAAATATTCCCAAAATTGGTCTCAAGGAAGAAATATCCATGAACAGATGTGTTAACAAAGGGAAATCCTCCCCATTGTGAAACATTTCCACCAGTGAAGGGTTTTCTAACTCAAGGAATTTTTAAACCTCATAGGGACAACTCCAAAATCACTAGAAATATTCCACACAAAAGGTACACCTGCACCTGATGATGTTGGTTTTCTCATAGGATTGGCATAGGTGGAAGGATTTCCACCTCCCATGCTAAAACCAAGGCTCATACCCCACCATAAAAGGATCCAGAAGTGGGCATATAAATGGAGGGTATGGGTGTATGAATTCTAGGTATATTAATGGATGGAAAGGATGATATAATTGGCATCCCCCAAATTGAGGGGCCTATAGAAAAAGTCATGGATGGTGTAGGTCCAATTCTGCTAAGAGATGGTAATGTGGACATCATGGGGATGCCTCAGAGGGGATTTCCCCTAGTGCCACTTGATGATGGGATTAATGGCTCAACTACAATGGATGAAACACTCGATCTTGAAATGATGGCAGGGGTGTTGAACAAAGAAAAATTCTCATTAAATATATACCTTACTGGGAGAAGTAGAGGTGTGTCTAGCTCAATCAAAGGAGGGTTAAAATTTGGTGGAGGACATTCATCTGTCACTGCCACTTCGAAAAAACTGGTATTTTCAAACCAAATATATTTCACCCTTCAAAATATTTTTCACCTATCTAACTCCTCTTTAGAGGTAGAAGTGGTTGCAATTTTGTGATTGGATTAAGTCCTCATAGTTGATGGGACTGATGTAGTTATTCATATATATTTAATGTAATATGTGAAAATACAAACAAAATTCAACCTAAGGTTGACCTAGACGCGAACTCAAAGAGTACACCACTAATCAAACTAGGACAACAACAATCAAACCAATTGGCTTAGGGGAATTACAAAAACCAACCATATGGGGGAGATGAAATCCCCACAAGATTGGTCAGTGAAGGTATGAGGAAAATGATGATGATCTATGAAAAACAGCATTTATCGATGCAAGTACCCTTTATTAAGGAGGGCACCCTCTGAGGGAGTTGAGACTATGAAAGGACTTCTTCGTTAGGTACTACAGAAACACCCCACCTGCAGTCACCTCTGTGGCTAGTTACGAATGGTAAATAAGGCTACCATCTTACAATAAATTACTAGGAAAATAGTTGTAAGTCCAACCACATGTAGGGGTAGGGTGACTAAACCCAAAGCTTTGAAGGTGTGGTGTAACATACCCAGCCACCCAGGCCGAGTCATGCCTCTTAAAACTTTGATTCTATGATACCAAATTTGTAACATCCTCAGCCACCCAGGTTGGGACATGTTACTCCATAAAACACTCTTACTAAGATCTGAGACTGTATTGGGACATCCCAACCACTTGTTGGGATATTCTATGGAAAAATTATGAACTATATACGAACTTATAAACATATAAAAATACTCTAGAAAAATTCCCAAAATAATGCAGAAATAATAATAAAAATATACATGCAACATACACAAGAAAAACCCATAAACATATGCATAAATACACAACATGTAAATTAACACACAATTGATACTTATCTTTGATAGAATACCACCAACTGTGGGCATAACTTCCATGATCCTCCCAACCTTAGACCATGTTGTTCATAACTCACAGTAGTGGGTCACCCCCGAGTTGGGACTAAACTCCACATGGGTAAAGGGATTCCTAGTTAGGATGATGTATCTTAGACAATAGGAACAAATCCATTATCTTCCAACTCAATATAACAACCCATAGTCTCTCATTCCCCACATGCCTATCCCACCCCAGGAAGTATGCCCCTTCTCTGCTCAACATTCCTTTATGGTTCCCCACTTCCCTTCCAAGGATTCAACAATAGGCTACATCATAAGTCTTAGAGAACCGTAGGTGTATTTAGGCTCCCACAAGAAATCAATTCCCAAAAATTCTCTCACCTAGAGATAGTTTCTCGAGGCCCTAATAACCCTCCTCTTCAATCCACGGGCCTGACAACCCACCTCTTCAAACCCATAGGCCTGACAACCTGCTTCTTCAGTCCAACTCTTAAGTCAACCAGGTACAGGCTTAGGTGAAGGAATCAACAAAATTCGGGTATGGTGTAGGTTATGGCAACAACAAACTCTAGATAAGGTGCATTACTGGCTCAGGTAAGGTAGAACACAGGACCAGGTAAGGTATAAGTGCACTACACATAAAAGAAAGGGTACAGTTATTGTTCAAGGTGTGCGTGCAAAAGGGAGAGGCTGGGTGATGGAGAGAATGGAGTGGCTCATGAATGGGAAGAATGGTCACAATTAATGGTGAATCCCCAACATTTGTTTGCATGTTACCTTGATGACACATGGCCTTCCAGGAGCTCATATCTCTCCACTTGTAGTTCATTATTTTCCCATAAAAACTTAGGATAAAATAAGCCATATCCATACCTTAGTCCTTAGGAATAATATTATAATATTCCCTCAGAGATAATCCCTTCTAGCTTAGCCCCTTTCCTAGGCTCTTATCCCTCCCTTTCCCTTCCTAGTGGAGTTTAGTCCCCCATACTCTTTATCATGGTTGGTGTACACGCAGTGATGTATTTTATTAATTATATGAGTGTTTACATATACAAAAATAGGCTCACTGTCTTTTAGCATCTAGGCTCTCCGACCTAATAATCGCATAAGAATTTTGGCCTATAATAATTTGGCTCACTAGCCTATAAAACATATTTACATTTACATTTAAAATTGGGGTTCAACATAGGGGTATTACATTCCCCTCCCCTTATTTATACACTGTCCTCAGTGCATTATAAACCATGTACAACTCAAGATTACCCAAATGACTCCATGCGTTTTCTAATGAAGCTTGTTATCCACATGGTGATCTTGTTTCAAGCACCAATTCATGTATTCATATTATAGCTAGAATTCATTTTCTCTATTCCATAGAGATCCTTCAAGAAATAATTCATCTCATTGTTCCATTTGACACACCCTCATTATGACAACTACCATGCTATAAGAACTCTTGATTTTCCTCTTCCTTGTTGCAGTCACCCTTCCAGGTTTAGGTAGTCCTTCATTGCTACACAGTCCTTCAACGATCCATCTTGCCAAGGCTTTCATAGTTCTACATTTATAGGGATCCAATGTCTCAAAAAATAGTTGTTATTTACAAGTATGCCAACTATAATAAATATTATATCACATGTATCACCCACATACAATTTTTACGAGAGATTATTATAAAAGCCTCATTTTAGAAATCAAATTAATTACATAAGGAATTCAACTTTTCCCAAAATATGAAATTCTATCTCATAATTTTTCACGGTTGTTGCAATAGTAGGATGCAGTATTTCTTATGGATTTTAGCAACACCGTGTTGAATACCACATTTCCTGCAATGCTTCCATATTGCATTTAGCCAATAGATTATCAATATTTCTTATACATCATACTTTCATTGCAATATGTACCAAAACCTTACAAAGTGGTCTTAGAATTGTCTACACTTAACAATTCAATCACAACTATCAAAAAAATTATTAAATATAATTAATTATCATTCTATGCATGTTCATGTTCACAATTAATATGAGTAAGTTCATTATTCTATTTTCTGAACATAAAATTTCTTGTAGTCAATGTTCATGTGACTACTTGGCTTGCAAGTTACCTATTGCAACTTCTAACAACTCCTGAAATGTTCTCAAATCCATGATTTAGCATCATTTAAGCTGTTAGTATAATTATTTCCATTAGATAACATATATGCACACATTCACCAAAACAAAAAATACATTCAAGCATAACAATTCTATCATGCATAAGTGCAACTCTACTACTTACTATGCATGAGTGAAACTCTCAATGCATATCTATTCAATGCACCTTTGCATTGATTTTCAGAATGATCTATATCTAAGTCATGTATCTCACCATTGGTAAATTTGAAGTCTTGCCAATGCCTTGACATATTCTCCATACACTCCCTATTTTCTTCTCAATTATTTGGATGCCTTCCTTTTCGACCTAAACACTACACCAAGAATGTAATTATGTGGTTTGTATTAGTGTTAGCAAAAGGTTGTATTCCAAGTATTATTTAAAGGTAGGAAGTTCATTGGATATTATGTGGTACATAGCCTTTCCATAATCATATCTTTCCATAACCAACCATATCATGGTCTCATACATGACTACGTTTGTTAAGAACCAAATATCAATATAGCATAGAAAAACCTCAGAATAAGTACTCAATGCCTTGAAAAAGAGATAATTTCATATAATAAGCCTCTTTGAGGGGGAAAACTCCTTTTACCCCACATAAATGTTCAAGTACAAGATGATTCAAAATGAAAATGTGTCCTTGGTATATATAGGAGACTAGGACGTATAATTACAACTAATGGAATAAAGCCGACATAAATAAAATAACATTACTAATGTAATATGCCACAATTAAGGGGTAATGAGCCAATAGTAGGACTTAACATGCCCCTCCCCTTGAGAAAAGTGTTGTCCGCAACGCTTGAGTAACTCTAGATGCTTATTTATAAAAGACTCAACTTCCCAAGTGGAATCTTCAGCCAGTAGTTTCCTCCATTTAATGAGATACTCTAAAATGGATCTATTCCTCAGCTGGTGAATTCTTGTGTCAGTGATGGCTTTAGGCTCCAATATGATTTTTCCTTCATCGTTAAGATCTGGAAATATAGTTTGAACTGGGATCTTGTCACCTATAACCTTCTTTAATCATGAAACATGGAAAACTGGGTGTACTCGTGAAGATGTAGGCAACTCCAATTTGTATGACATAGTACCAATCTTTTGCAACACCTTATAAGGGCCATAATACTTTGGTGATAATTTATTATCCTTCTTGGCTTGCTTGAGGGA
>ML780631.1:454910-467392 GCA_009831015.1 Picea engelmannii
CACAGATTTACGTGGTTCACCCAGTGTGGGCTACGTCCACCAGAGAAATTGCCAGGTCCTTCCTTTATTATTATCCAGCAAATGAAGGGATGCAACCTACAGCAAAACCCGCTGTAACTTCCTCTTCTTTTTCTCACAGTCTCGTCGCTCAGAATACAATATTCACCATCAATCCATAGCCGCAATACATTTCCCTCATAAAAGAGGGTTGCCTTCTAGGGCAAAAAACCCTAACATAATCTCTACCGTTAGATCTGCGACCTTATAATGAACGGTCCAGATTTACAATGAAATTACATATAATTTTACAAGGCAATTATATGTCCAGGGTACCCCCCCTCTGCACTCCCCCGCATGGAAGAGTGTACATACTTTTGGGGTGTAAATACTTCATGGGGTATAGACACGGCTGAAAGCAAAGAACCTCTGCATCAGGAAGATAATCAGGCTCCACAACCAACATCTAGGAATAATTTATGATTGTTTTACCTGAAACACCTTCTTGAGACTAGTCAATAGGACTAGTTAGATACCCTATCTTCCATAGGGTGTATCTAAAAATGTACAATGACCCAGAAGATCAAATTTTTACCACAGATACCTTACTAATTTCTGTAAATATCCTGTGGATTTTAGGGTCTTAAATGTTACAAAAAACAATTTATAGCGATAATTCTGCAATGACTCAGTTTGGGATGATTCCATAACCCTAACTTGAACAGGCTGTATCTTCGAAAGTATAAGGCCTCAGAATCTGAAATTGTAACCCAATGTACCTTGGTCTGTATACTAAATATCCTCCAAGACATTCCTTCTAAAACGTTGTAGAAAAACATTTATAGCAAAAATTCCAAGGTGTCTTAGATGTAGAAGTGAAACCCTAATACCTTGAGCTCTGATACCATATGTTAAGAACCAAATATTAATATAGTATAGAAAAATCTCAGAATAAGTACTCAACGCCTTGAAAAATAGATAATTTCAGATAATAAGCCTCTTCGAGGGGGCAACCTCCTTTACCCCACATAAATGTTCAAGTACAAGATGATTCAAAATGAAAATGTCTCCTTGGTATATATAGGAGACTAGGAGGTATAATTATAACTAATAGAATACAACTGACATAAATAAAATAACATTACTAATTTAATATGCACCAATTAAGTGGTAATGAGCCAATATTAAGGCTGAACAATATTTTTGATATCCATTCCTATAATAGGTTCATACCTTTTATTGCTTTGGTTATTAGCTCATAACCATTTAACATGACATGCCGTAATGTCAGTGTGTGCATTCAAAAGATAAAACGATTTGATAATTATTACAGGCCTTCAACCTTTACCACACCTAGTGGTATTTTATTCACATAAATGCATAATGTGATTTTATAAAATAAATCTAGTTGAGGAAATTCTTACCTAAATCCCTTCGGCAATTATGCAACATAATTTTATAATTACATACCTTCATAACTTCCATTAAATAAATTTGGTGTTGCCTGATTAATGAAGAAAATAGAAGCTCCCATGCCTCTTTTACCAGTCTTATAATCAACACTTCAACTTTCTGTTGCTTCCTTCCATATGCAACAACATCATCAACAACACTTGCAAACATGAAATAATTATCTCTTTCTATATATGGATTTCCAACAAACCATAACATAATTGATGTTACAGTAATTGCAACAAACTCTTTCTCCCAATATCCCTTTTTCCTTACTATTCCCAGAAGTCTTCGATGTATTTTTTTGAATTCCTGTATCTTCTTGTGTCCTCACTGTAATCATTGTACATGATTATTTCTTCCCTAAGCACTTTCTAGCCAAATCACTCTTGGCTTCTTTTGCATTTCTAGCCAAATACTATATTGATATTAACCTTCAATATTCATTTATTTCCTATATCCAACTAACCCAACTCACAATTGGACAAAATTATCATTCCAATCATGTTGTCTTATAGACTTTGGATCTCCAACATCCATTTACTTTTCGAGACTGGACTACTTCAGCCCTTTCCTGACTGAATACTTTATCACTTGAGTTTTATTGCACCATTCACTTCTCTTTTTTTAGCCACCTAGCCTCAAACTTGACTTGCGTAACCAATCTCTAGCATACTGTAAGGATGCACATATGACTTCTTTGCCAACTGTATAGAATTAATTGGAAGTAATTAACACTACTTTTAATTGTCATCATAATTTCCAGTGATATTTCCATCCTCCGGGAATGTCACTCATGGCTCTATTCCACTTGAGATGGATTCTTTTCAGGTACCATCTCTTTTCCATTCTATACAAAGCGTAGAACCATTTTCTTCTTGATGGTTCCTTATTGATTTCACTTTAGAAATTCATTTCATTTTTAAGTTTTTCTTGACTTGATATCTCGATGCTATTGTGGAAATACCTTCAACACTTTTGGAATGCATAAAAAATCCTCTACTATTTTTGTTGTATCCTTTTCGTCACTTGAATGAGCAAAAGAGGGACACTTGCAAGTCCACTTGGTTCAGCTGAACATGACATAAGTTAGTGTATGAGTCAAATGACTTAATCACATGAAATAAAGAAACAACTAAGCTAATAACAATTAAAGAAACAAAAATAAAGTGCATAAGGAAATTATAACCAAAATCAACCAAACAATTGACCAATATTCATGCCACCAATGGATAGATTGTATTAGTGGGAAAACACCAAAGAGAAAGGGGAACTTATGGGTCCCCTCTTCCTCTAAGGGAGGGATATTGAATCCCCTATGTGAGATCTCTTCTTACAAATGAAAAACTAAAAATAAAATGGTGAGGAAATCCAAAGCTCATTCCCTCAAGAGGTGAGGTGAATAGCTCAATGAAATGGTGATAGTATGCTCCAAGAAGGAAAGAGGTTGCTTGTAGGAGAATAGAGGCAGCATAACAATACAAATAGATTCTTGAAAATATAGTGCAACCATGGCCTCTTTTTATAGTAAATATTTGAGGCATTATCCAACCAGTCTTTAGTGTGAACAAGGGGCCCTTTAGGGCACCCTTAGTTCTTTGAAAAAACCCCCATTTGGATCCAGTTTGGATTTGAGGGTCAAATCAACTTAGGATCTGAACTAGAAGTGGGTGGGAGGCTGACCAAAATCATAAATGCATCATTCTCAGATGTGCATGGCTTTTTTCATACACAGTCACACATCGTGCATATGTGCACTTTTCCTGCATTTTTGATTGGCGCGTGTGTGCGTGCTTCCTTTATATTATAAGTGCATGCTGATTTTATAACCAATTGTATAGTTTGTGCCCTTTGGAAATACATTTTTTGGGCCATGAATGAACTAATAGGTGTTGGAGATGATGGATTACTGTGACCATTTGTGGAAGAAATTTTAGTGATAACAGTCCCTCCTAGAGTGTTATCATGCATCCCTATTATCTTGATATCTACCTCATGATTTATTCTTCCATTATCTTAATATTTTCAAGGACTTTACTCCATCCTAGAATATTTTTTGTCTACTTTGCATACTTGCAACCGTATATTATGTTGATATTAATTTTCATAATTCTGCTATTACTTGGATCCATCTGATCCAACTCCTACATGACCAAGTTAAATTTCCAGTCATGCTCTCTAATTAATCTTGGATATTTAATACCAATTTATTTATTAAAGAAAATTAATTTAACCTTTCCTTGACTGAACATATCAGCACTTGTATTTTCTTAATGAACCATTACTTCCTCCTATCTTGACCCATTTGATTTCAACCTGACTTGCATAATCAACTTCTATCATTCCATATTGATGCACATATTCCTTCTTCTACATGTTTGATTTGTTTTGGACTAACATCCCAATGTATCCTGTCAATGCACTTATCTCTTGGGAATGTACTCAACAGTCCTTCCCATTTTTGTCACAGTTCCCCGAATGTTGCAAAATAATATGTATAACTTGGTTTCCATCTATTGGTACCTTTCAACTATTTAATTTACTCATGAAATTAATCCAATCTCTAATATATTTAGCTTTGAGTAATTCCTCTGCTAGGAGTTTTTATCGCATCATTCTATATCTAATATTTCCATATTATATTGTTTTATTCCTTAACCAACACTCCTTACTTATGCACACCTTCATTCCTTTACCCTTGAAGTGATGCCCTTCATACCGTGCTTCCACTACACACTCTAATAACAATAATGGAGGTGATATCTCCAAACTTTAGGAATGATCCCTGGAGATGTTACATCTTATATCCAAATATACTCCTTGTTTCTTTTTATTGGAAAAAATAGCATTTTAACCTATCAATATTTTAAAGAATATATGTCCACACTCTATTTCCTTATCTGTACATTGGCATTCTTTAGAGTGAATGGACTTTCACTACTTCATCCACTAAGTGAGCTACTCTTATACCCAAATTCCATTGATCACTCTAATTAACATGAGTGGATTTCCTGTAGTGGATTCCCAAAACTTTATGTCTGCACCTATATTCATATCCTAACATTATTTAGTATTGACCTTTGATCACATTGTGGAATATTCTTGAAATAACATTATGTCCTCAAGTTCCTCAACTTGTTCTTGATACTAGGTGTAAACTCTTTCATATTCTATAAAACCATCCTTCCTTATTCCCATTCTTTGCATCTCCATATGAACCTATGGTACATGCATTATCATGTATTGCATATGGATTTCCCCACCTAGCGTTCACATTTGATGTGAAAAATTGTCATCTAGAATGTTTTCCCCAAACAAGAATTTCATTAGGGTTTTCCATGTTTCTTATTGAACCCAACATCTAATCCAATAACTTATTAAAGATCCCAAATGTAAAATGAATAACTGTCATTTTCCTTCTTTCTTCTATCTGTAGAAATCTCTAGCACCTTTTTTGTTTTAATTGTAACCATAACATAAAAAAAAAACACGCATACAACACAATTTATTAGCTAGAACCACAATATACAATTTTGGTAACATATGCACAATTTTTCCTTTTATGGTCACCATAAATCTTCTTTCTGACTTCATGTGATCTATGATACTCAATTATCCACTATGGGTCAGTACAAGGAATAATATTTCCAATACCTTTCCAATGCTTTGTTCCTTGGTCAATTCTGAGTCTTGAGCATAAAGTTATGGTTATTTGAAAACTTGTCTTTTCTGTGAAGGTAATCCTTGTGCATTTGTTCTTCTTCTTCAGAGCTGAAATAACTCTTGGACCCATGTTGGATCCTCTCATAAGGTTTAAAGGCTCCTGTGATTTCTCTCAACTATATATCCATACAAATCAATAACCCACATGATCCTTCTCAAAGCCCCTTCTATCTTTAAAATCAACAATTCGGGCACTAGCCCACTTTACTTCGACAAAAATATCATATGACCACGGGCTATGACCAAGTTCTTAGATGAAAGGTGCTTATCTGGAGCTTCGAGACTTTGGGTCTCTGGAAGTTTGGGCTTCAAAGGTTTCTCCTTCAACACATCCCAATTACCTCGAATGTCGAATTGGCAAACTCTTGAATGATACTTATTCAAAGATTCAAGACTCTAGTGCTTCAAAGCCTCAGCATATTTTCTACCATAACACCACACTTCTCCTAAACGCCAAACTGGTGAACTCCCAGATTGGCACTTCAATGTTTCGTTACTCTGGCACTCTACTGCTTCAGGCTTCAAAATTTTGGACCACACAAAATGCTAAGTTCCTCGAACACTGAATTGGTGAACTCTCGGAGAGGCTCTCCGGAGCTTCACGCTTCATAGGTTGTTGCAACAACATACTCCAATTTTCCTAAATGCCAAATTTCCAAACTTCCTGGGTCTCATTAGCAACTACACACTAGGGGTGCTACGTGTCAAAAATATGGAGACGACAAATGGCCCAATCGAAAGGTGACACATGTAAAGTTTCAATTGGAACAAAATGTATGTGAAAGTCATGAATCAGGATGACACGTGGCATGCATAAAGTGGGTCCACTTCACCCTATCTAACTTTATCATGCCACATCACTCTGATGCTCTAGGACTTTGGGACTCTGGGCTTCAAAGGATTTCACACCAACACACTTCAAAACACCTGAATGTTGAATTGGCAAAATAATGAACTATCTCTCTCTGGAGCTTCACTACTTTAGCACTCCAGAGTTCTGGGATTCAAAGAAATTCTCATCATAACACAAAAAATCTCCCGAACAATGAACTGACAAACTCCCAAACCATCACTCCCTAGAGATTCACTACTTTTGTGCTCTAGAGCTTCAGGCTTCGAAATATTTCACACTAGAACACTTTAGAACATCCAAACACTGAATTGTTGAACTTCCAGACCTTCTCTCTCCTAAGTTTCATTACTTCGGCGCTCTGAAGCTTTGGAAATTCATGCTTCAGAGGTTTATTCCTCTACATACTTCAACACTCCCAAACATCAAACTTCTAAATACTCGTTAATCTATGGACACATATCCCTAACTACCAATGTTCGGGATTTACTCCAGATTTTGGGACTTTGAGAGATTTTCCGCCTGTTAACAGAAGGACTCGTTTCTCCTAGAGTGTCGAACTTACGAACTGTCATGAGATATACGACTCAAATTTACTTGTACGCAGATCCAATGGCTGAGATCCATCCTTCTCCATAGCAATTCTCCTCCTGGTTTGTGCTTGATCCAACAAACCAGATCTTTCCTTGGCCAAATCCAATGGCTGACACTTCTCCTTGTGATCTATAGCATAGATTCACTCCGGGACTTCAAAGCTTCAGGGGTTTTTCCTCTTTCATGACAAAAAGGCTTAAAATAACTAGAGTGGTGAATTATAAAGGACTTCAGTGCTTAACAACCATGCACCTTCTCCAGATCTGATAGTTGTGAGGAATATATCTTCTCCTAAATAGATCCTATGACCCAGATCAAATCTTGTGGCCCAAATCAATGGTTTTTTTCATCTCTTTCCTCCTCTAGATTTCTCAAACTACTACACCTCCTGAGATTCTCAACATAGTCAAGGTGTGCTTTGAGCACCCTCCTAGCACCTTGTAATTTAAATTTCTCTACAATTTCAACTTACATGGCCCATCTAGGCTCAATGTTGAAAAATAGAGTTCTATACCAATTTGTAACATACCCAAACACCCAGGATAGGTCATGCCACTTAAAAATTTCATGCTCTGATAAAAAAATTGTAACATCCTCGACCACCCAGGTCGAGCCATGCTACTCCATAAAACACTCTTACTAAGCTCTTAGACCATATTGTGATGTCCATAGACACCTTCTGGGATATGCTACAAAAAACTTATGGAATGTATACAAACTTATAAACATATACAAATACTCTGGAAAAACATCCAGAATCATGTAGAAATAATAGTAAAAATATACATGTAACATACACAAGTAAAACCCATAAACACAAACATGTATAAATAAACAACATATAAATTAACACACAATTGATACTTATCTTTGATAGAATACCACCAATTGCGTGAAGACCTTCCAAAATCCTCCCAACCTTAGACCACACTACTTAGAACTCTCAATAGTGGGTCACCCCCGAGATGGGACTAAACTCCACCCATGTAAATGGATTCCTAGCTAGGGTGATGTATCTCAAGAAACAAGAACAACAAGATAAGGTGCCAACTCAAGATAACATCCCACAGTCTCTCATTCCCCACATTCCTGCCCCACCCTAGGAAGTGTGCCCCTTCTCTTCTGAACAGTCCTTCGACTTCCCCACTTCCCCTTCTAGAGATTCAACAACAGTCCAGATAGGAAGTCCCAGAGAACTGTAGTTGCAGTTGGGCTCCCTTAGGAAATCAAAGCCCAACAATTATCTCATCTGGAGAGAGTTTCTCATGGGACTGAAAACCCCCCTCCTCAATCCATAGGACTAAAAACCCACCTCTTCAAACTCACATACCTAACAACTCGCTTCTTCAGTCCAGCTCTTAAGTCAACCAAATACATAATTAGGTGAAGGAATCAACATAATTCGGGTATGGAATAGGATATGTGAACAACAACCATCAGATAAGGTGCAGTACTGGCTCAGGTAAGGTATAACATGGGCTTAATTAAGGTACATGTGCATTGTGCATAACAAAAAATGCACAACAAAAAGGGTACAATTACTACTCAAGGCATATGTGAAAGAGGGAGAGGTTGAGTGATGGAGAGAATGGAGTGGATTATGAATGGGAAGAATGGTACTAAGGAATGGTGAATCCCCCAAATTTTGTTTGCATGCACCGTTGATGACACATGGCCTTCCAAGGGCTCGTTAGTCTCCACTTGTATTTTAGAATCTTCCCATAAGAAATTAGGATAACATAAGCTATATCCATACCTTGTTCCTTAGGAATAATATTATAATATTCCCTTTGAGATAAGCCCTTCTATATTGGCCCCTTTCCTAGGCTTGTATCCCTCCATTTCCCTTTCGAGTGGATTTTAGTCCCCCATACTCTTTATCATGGTTGGTCTACGTACAGTGATGTATTTTATTAATGATATGAGTGTTTACATATACAAAACTAGGCTCACTAGACTTTAGCATGTAGGCTCTCCGACCTAATAATCACATAAGCCTTCTAGCCTATAATAATCTAGCTCACCAGCCTATAAAACATATTTACATTCACAATTTCAATTGGGGTTCACCCTAGGGGTATTACATGTGGCATCGAAAAAACCCTTGTATATGTAGCAATCAAAGTGATACCACAAACACCAAAACAAGTAGAGAGGGGTAATATCCCTACTTTCCCTGATGTGACCTTCTGCTTAAGTCTTGTGTTATAGGAGGATCCCGACACACTGGTTGCAAGAATGGATTTGTCACTTTCTAATGACTCCTAAGGTTTATTCCCATGGCCTTGGATATTTTACTCTCCAATCCTATTCCAAGGACATAAGCCTATCTAATGTTGGTTCACTATGAAAGAAATTTTTTCTAATGAGTTTTAGATTATGAATTTTCTTTTTAAGGATGGTTCTTAAATGAAAGGGAAGTGGATGAAACATTTGGTGATGTTATGACTCTTGACCCAACTAAGCAAATGCAAATTTTTTCAATTCAATGAAATCTACATATGGGAGGGAAATATACTTTTTCCTTTTATTTGAAAATTTTGTAAATGAAACCTCACACTCCAAGAAACCAACAAGAAATTCAGATATGAAAAATTTTCAATAATTTGAAACCAAACAATGAAGAACCAATGCACTCTTTTCACTAATGTTTCAAAAGCAGTCAAGAAAGTAAATAGATTTTTTTTTTTTCAAATGAAATGCAAATTTTTCTTAATCTAATGAAGAACATATATGCGAAAGGAAAACCAACCGAAATAGAAAGAAAATGGTAGTTTTATATTGGTAGTGATGCCCCCTGACACACTCAAATGTATACATGGTTTCTCAACCCAAAACTAACAAGGGATGGATGTTAACAATGTAAAACCTAATCGCAAAAGGAAACTCAAACAAATGCGACTATCTTTGGATGTAGATGAAAATCTTCCTTGACTCCTTTCTCCTTTATCCTCCTCAACTTCTTGATTACGCTAGTTACTTCTGATTTTTCGCTGTAATTGATAGGAAGAGCTCCTCTGCAAATGGAAAACATAACAATACTCTTGATTCCTCTTCCCTTGCTCATGAATTTCCTTTGTTATATAAATCCTTGGAAGAGACTTGGGAGAGCTTCTAGATATTATAGATACCACTAGAGACTTGAATGTTGTGAGTTACTAGGCTCATGCCATGAATACACAACTGATCCTTCACCTATCTTTTCGTAACTCCATGAATCTAGAAGGATTGAAATTTCATTCACTTGTTGCACTATTGTTGATGTGTGGTGATCATCACATGGTGTAACCTATTAGACCTTAGATGACCTCCAAAAAGGGCCCAAATCTCAAGCAATACATGTATTTTGGATTTCATCTTCTTGTGAAGTTCCTTCTAGCACGTAGGGTGGAAATTAATTCTATAAAAATCCCCCCTTTGAGTCATAACATAGTACCCTCCTTCAAAATGATTTTTCCTCAAAGATTTGCAATTAAAGTCTTCACATGTGATTAAACCAAGTAATATGATTTTCTTATGTTCCTTCTTTCTTATTTCAATTTATGATGATCCATCCATCCAAAATCAATTATTTTATGTCGTAATCCTCGGTGGCTACTTGTTGTATAATTTTTCTTCTCTTGATTCCATGTATTTTTGTATAATCTTCTCCAATTTGTAGTAGATGTTGGTGTATGATAATATCTTGTTGAATAATGGTTTTGTGATTCCATATTCCATCAATAATGATGAGTATTACATATTCTTCCTTGATAATTTTGATATTTATCTTCTTGTTTTCCTTGAAATATTTCCTAATAATGAGGGTCTTGATATGCTTTCACATTTGATGGTTTTTCATCATTTTGCACAACAATTTCATCTATTTTCTTTTCATGGACAATGTAATCCTCTATCTTCTTTCCTTGGTCTTTGATTACACTAGACTTGGAGATGATACCACCATATTTGGAATGTGCATCCTCTATATGAAGTTCAACTTATTTAAATATGTTTTGGTTACATTATTTAATCTTGTCTTCTTCTACTTTTGGAGCTGCAATGTTACCCTATTTATCAAATTATGATTGCCTTATTTAATTCTAGATTGAATTTATAATTTTACCTCATTAGTATTTATGGATTCCTCAACCTTCTTGCAAATTTCCTCTTCAAGTATTTTGGTATATTCTCCATCCAAGATCCTTGTTTCTTCTTGATTTAGGTAAATTTTATTTTCTTCTTTCAGTCTCCTAACTTCATATAGTATTTATTTATTTATTGTGGCTTCATAATATACATATATCTTAAACTTTATTTTCAATTCTTCCCTTGACTCATCCTTTTCCCACTTTCCTTTGCTACCTTTTTCCTGTTTTAATTTTTGAAATTCCTTAATGAGTGCTTCATTGATTTCTTTTATATTAGATAGCTCATCACCCTTCTTATATATCTCTTCTTTTTCTTATCTTAACTCATTTTTAATTTTATACATTAGCTCCATTTTTATCCCTAGTCCATTTATTTGAAAAGAGTTCTTCATTTTTTTGTCGTGATACAATATCTTCATCAAGGCTTTTCCACCACTTAGAATCCTCACCAATAAAATTCAAATATGGCATAGAAATATGCAAACCAATTTTATTTATCATTCTTATCCATTCCTCTTGATTTATTTCATATTTATCTTCATCTCTACTAAATTTAGGTATTGTCATTGATTCATAATTGAGGTCTAAACTCAACCCTCAAATTAAAACCTTAATATATTAGTAATAATGATCTTAAATATTTATAATCCTTGTTCCAATACAAATAATTTTTTCTTTCCAATGAATTTTGAATCATCTCACTTGGACATTCCAATCAAATGTTATGATAGTTTTAAGTGAACATACCTAGGAAACCCTGATTTGGAGTTTGTCCTTCTGGCTAACCTTCCTTTTGATGTATTTCTGAAATTTGGACCCTTCTCAGCCTAAACTTTCGACATGTAGTACTTTGATGTGTCTTATCTACAATTCCACCGGTATGACCAAAATTTGAGGTTCCAAATGAAAGTTATAATAACTTTCCCAAATCTTGCTGATTTTTGGACTATTCTGGAGAGTGAAATTGTATAGAATGCCACATGTCCAATATTTTATAAATGATTTTAAAAATATTAATATCAATACTATAGACTATTCTATTTCAATTTCAACTACTCTCATTGATTTTATACCCTTGCTGAAGACAATATGATTTTTTTACATGGAACACATGTTTGAGACTAACTAAAGGACTAATAAAAAGCCCTATCTTCCAAAGGGTATACATCCAAAATAATAACTACCTAGAACCTGAATTTTTAGCACAAGTACATCTCTATGTATTGTAAATAACCTCCAAATTTCTCTTTCTGAAGTGGTCCCGAAAAAATGTTATAGGAAAAGTTCGAAGATGACTTGCTTGAGGAAGAAAAAACCTTAGGAGCGATGATTTGATACCAAATGTTATGTACTAAATGCTTAGGTATCATAAAAGAACATAAGTACACACCATGAATAGAATGTGAGAATGGAACACAAATCCAAGAAAGATAAGTTACACAATAGATTCTTAAATAATAGGAGAACCTCGTCCAAATAATCCAAATACATTCTTATATCACAACTCACATGTCTCTCATAGTGAATACATTATCTCTAAATATACCTATTCACACCTACACATGAGGCCCTTTATTATTAGGATGATTGTTCAGCCTCTAAATTGACATCCCCACTACCCTATTATACTCCTCATCTATACCTTTTTGGCTTACCTAAGCTTGGATAAATGACAAAGAACACTACCATTAGCCATTGATGAGGTCATAAGGTAAAGTATAATTAATTCATGCATT
>ML780631.1:477029-501677 GCA_009831015.1 Picea engelmannii
TTATATATTGGTGATATTGGTCCATTGTCATTTGTTTTTGTTTTTGTTCCTATGCTCATAGTTTCATTTAGTTTTTGTTTAATTCTTGTTAATAGCTTTGTTGTTTTCTTTCTAACCTTTTACCATGACTGTTTTTCTGTGTTGACGATGCGGAGTTCTTGTCGCCCTGTGCAGACGAAATTTCAGTGATAACAATGATCTTAGGAGAAAATACAATCCTCTCTTGGGATCAGATGAAAGACACATTTTTACAAAAATACCAAGACTATTGTAAGGATAATGCTAAAAATGACATTTTTAAAATACAACAAACAGAAGATGAAATCCCTGAAGACTACTTAGAAAGTTTCTTATACAACTACCAGAAATCAAAATTATTCACCACAGACCCAATTGTAGTAAGAACCGTATTTTTGAAGGGTATTAGAGATGACTACATAGAAGCTTTAAATTTGTTATGTTGAGGAGATGTGCACCAAAAGCCTTTTGCAGAGATTGCAGATTACTATAGAAGATACTCAAGAGGACAAGCTAAAACAAGCAAAGCACCAAGAGATTCTTTTAGCAGAAATACAAGACAAAGCTCAGGAACTGTCACCAGAATTGAGTTAGGAAACTTATTAGAGAACTTTAAAACATACATCTTGAGCACAATCAGTAACCAGTTAGATACCCTAAAACTGAAAAAGAAAGAAGAAGAAGAGATTGTTTTATCAATATTCTATCCTAGATGCCGAAAGAAGCATGGTGAGAAAGAATGTCCATTAAATGTCATAGAAATCTATGGCCTATGTACACTAGAGCACCCCACATATGAGTGTCCAAATTTTCTTGAACTACAAGCCATGTATAGGGGAGGAGGAGTCTCACAAGAAAAATCATACCCTTCCAGAAGACCTTGGAGAGCACAAAAACCCAATGCATTTTATGACCCTAATGCACAATATCAACAACAACAATGGGGTGCTCCCCCAATGACCTATCCACAATAAACACCTCAGCAAACTCAAACTCAACCTTGGCAACAAGGTTGGAGGGGGAATGTGTATGGGAATCCCTATTACCCTACATATCCACAGTATCCTTCAAACATTTCCCAATTACTACCTAGATTTAACCCACCACAGATGCAAGCTTTAGTCCTACCTCCTATACAATAGCAATTTAAAAGCCCCTTGAACCCTAACCAACAACAGAAAGTACCTATAAATGACAATCAATAGCCAAAAAACCAAGCTGTCCACAACCCTCTGAGACCAACAAAAATCCCTGCCCAGCCAATCCCTAACCCCAATAATCGAACCACCCACCCTGTGTAGAATACAAAAGTTCAAACCGTTCCCACCTATAAAATTCAATTACGATCAAGGAAAACTGTAAATCAATCAAATTATGGAGTAATAATTCAGGAAGAAAATGATAATCATTCTGAGGAGGAAAACACTCAAACCACCCCTGTATAAGAAGATACTTCCCCTCTTATTCCAATCACTTCTTAGTCTATACAAGTACCTCAAAAAGTTAATCTTCCACCCTACCTCGAAAGACTATTAGTGAAGAAACCTAACCCACCCTTGCACAAAGATATAGAGGACGAATTACAAAGTGTATGTATAAAAATACCTCTGATGCAAGACATTAAGGATATCCCCATATATGCAAAAATTATAAGGGATGTTTTCCTTAAGAAACTAGGAAGGAAGAAGAAGGAACCTCCCCTTATTTAGGTGGTGGGGGAAGTATCTGAATTTATTTCTAAAATGCCATACAAATATAATGACCCTAGGAACCCAGTAGTCACTGTTGAAATTAATTTTATTTCTTTACCAAACACACTCATTGATTTGGGTGCAACAATTAATTTAATTCCTTTTGACACTATGCAAAAGCTCCAAATCAACCAGTTAATACCAACCCAAACCATGATAGAGTTAGCAGATAAGTCAGTCATTAGCCTTGCAGGAAGTCTAGATGATGTCACAGTCACTCTGGCTTCTTGGGAATATCCAGTAGACTTTCTAGTCATCTACTCTAAATCATCCTCCAAACCAGGACACCATGTGGTTCTTGTCCGTCCTTGGCTAGCCACAATAGATGCCTTTATCAGTTGTCGGTCTGGTGAGATGACTATATCCAATGGCACACATAGCCAAAATCTTGTCCTCTTTCCTCCTGCCCAACCGACACAGGAGATACCTATCTGGTTAGAAAACCCTTACGGAGAAGAAGATTGCATCAGACCCCTATTAACACTTGAACAGGTAAGAGGAATGCAAGAACAATCGGATGGACAAGTCTTAAGTTTATTTTTGGCTGATACAAATTGTATTGAATATCTGAGGTCTTTTGCAGAGTTGTCACACATTTTCAGTTCTGAATTTCAACAAAATTGGCACCCTGATATCATTCAATTATATACTTTATCACCAGCTCCCTCAAAGAAGGAATAAAGTACTGAACTTGTTGATATTAGCCTAGGAAAACCTTTGTATATCAACTCTAGTTTGGAACCAGAACAAAAGACACAAGTAATTGAAATGCTCCAAAGACAATTTGATGTCTTTGCATGGGATTATGTAGACATGAAAGGCATTCAACCTGACACATGCACACATCATATCTACACTAATGACCAAATCAAACCAGTTAGACAGCCTCACCGTAGGATGAATCCATCCCTTAAAGATATTGTAAAAGAGGAATTGCAAAAACTCCTTCAAGCCAATCTCATATACCCCATTTCAGATAGTCAATGGGTGTCTCCACTTGTCATAGCTCCCAAGAAAAATGGTAAGTGGAGAATATGTGTAGAATTTAGGGAGTTGAAAAAAGCCACCCATAGGGACTATTTTCCCTTACCATTTATTGATCAGGTGTTGGATACCTTGTCTGAAAAAAGTATTTTTCATTCCCAGATGGGTTTAGTGGTTATAACCAAATACAAATAGCACCCGAAGACCAGGAGAAGACCACTTTCACCTTCCCATGGGGAACCTATGCTTATAGGATTCTTCCTTTTGGACTTTGCAATGCCCCAACCACTTTTCAAAGGGATGTCCTAGACATTTTCTTTGACTTGACCAATGATTGCGTGGAAGTCTACATGGATGAATTTACAGTCCATGGAAAAGACTTTGAGGAAACTTTGACCAGTCTAGAAAAAGTCTTGATTAGGTGTAAGGAAATTAATATTTCCCTAAGTAATGAAAAGTCAAAGATGATGCTCATTGAAGGTATTGTTTTGGGACATCACATCTCTGGTTCTGGAATGAGAGTTGATCCGGCAAAGATTCATATTATCACACAAATCAAAATACCTTCCTCACAAAAGGAAGTTTGCAGCTTTTTAGGGCATGCTGGATACTATAGAAGATTCATTCCGAATTTTACAAGCCTAGCTACCCCTTTATTCAAGTTATTATCTAAAGAAGCCGAATTTAAGTGGGATGATGAATTCCAAGTATCTTTTCAGATTCTAAAATAGAAATTGTCAACTACCCCTGTATTAAGAGGACCAAATTGGTCCCTTCCTTTTCATATCTGTATCAATGCCTCAGACACAACCCTTGGGGAAGTACTTAGAAAAAGGGAAAATCAAATGACTTATGCTATTTACTTTATCAGTAAAAATATGTCTCCAGTTGAAGTTAATTATACGGTCACAGAAAACAAATTGCTAGCTGTGGTCCATGCTATCAATAAATTTGGACACTATATTACAGGATATTAAGATTTTGTACACACTGATAATTTATCCATCAAATTCTTAATGAACAACCCTATAAAAAATCCTGTAGTTACAAGATGGTTTTTATTATTACAAGAGTTCAATATCAACATTATTGATAGACATCGTAAGGATAATCTCGTGGCTGATTTCTTATCTAGAATGATTCATCTGGGAGATAACGCACCAGTAGAAGATAACTTTCCTGATGAAAAATTGTTTTCTATTTCTACATTCACTCCTTGGTATGCAGATGTAGCTAACTATCTTGTGATAGGGAAGATGCCTCATAAATTGTCTCCTAGAGAAAAATAGAAAGTAATTCATCTAAGTGAAAACTACATGTGGCATGATGTTTGTCTCTACAAAACAGGACCATATTTGGTAATCGAGAGATGTGTAAGGTGTTGGGTTATGAAAAGGTATAAATATCTTCCTTTTTTTCCACAGTTCATGATATAATTTTGATTGACTCTTCAGATAGTTAGGGATAAATAGGAAAGAACATGATTAATATGTCTCTTAAAGTTGTTATTGAAGTTTTATTAAATAGATTCTAAATTACGATTGGAATGGTTTGATTTTGTTGCAGAATTGGATAAATAGTTCAAAGATAACCAAAGAGATCTTGGATATGCCCAAGCTATTGGAGGTTGAATACTTTTAGGCACAGAGCAATTTTGAAGATAATCAATTTTCTATGTTGTAACTTTATACTAGTAAAACAATCCTGAGGATCTTTCGATCCTCAGGATAGCTTGATTTACCCATATTATTGTAATATATAAGAGGGTAATAGATCCAAAAAATATATAGAAAAAATCGTATTCAAGGATTCAGGATTCATAATTTCTCTGCGCAAGCAGTTATTGTAAATATTCACCAGCTATGGAATCAATGAAATTTTTGAGCGTTTCTACCATTTATGCATTTTGAGTTTCTTATAGCAATACTTATGAAGATCGAGGGCCCAGTCTAAAGGAGCTACTGTCTCATTCTATAATTGTATTAGTTCTAAGTTTGATTTCTATTTTGTGATTCAGATCTATTTTACAATAGCCAAAGATAAATGCATGAGTGTATTAATAATTTTATGACTTTTTGCATATAGAAGACAAACATTTTCCTCAAGTATTAATGATTACTGTTATGATTTCCATTTCTGAATTTGTCGCTTAATAGTTCCTCACATTTTCATATGTGTTGTTCCTTTTCCTTAGATTTACAATTGTTGTTCATTTCGATTAGATTACCATTGCTATTCCTTTCAGTTAAAGTTACGATAGTTGTTCCTTTTGGTTAAAGTTACGATAGTTGTTCCTTTTGGTAAAAGTTACATTAGTTGTCCCTTCCGACTAGATTACAATAGTTATTTATTTTTGTAGATAGAGTAATTCACTATTTCCTTTCCAGTATATTGAATTCATAATTAATATTTAATTCTGCAAGTCCTTACTTAGATTCAATTACTTGTTTTTAGTTAAGTGAATTCAATAGATTAATTATCTCCTTCCATTTTACAACATCTTAGTAATCAGATTTCAATTCCATTAGTTCTCAGAATCTTTGGTGAACAATTGAGGAACTTGATTGTTGATGAACTCAGGTTTGGTTTAGCTACACGATTTTAACTTTCACAAGCTACCTGCATAGACTTTGTTGATATTCTTGAGATAAAAGACGAATCTCCGGGTTGATAAATTAATGTTAAACTAAGGTTGTTTTAGGACATCTTTAGACCCCAACATTTTGGTGTCATTGTCGGGGAGAATGTCAAAGGTAGCATAGGTTGCCTCTCTGGAGGACCAGGTATTGAAGACAAAAGGTGAGAACCTACACAGGTAATAAGTAAGATGCTTATGCCAATGCTTACCTCCAGTTGACACTTAAGAGGCTTCGTAGGTGTTTATTTTGTTGAAATTTTTTTTGTTGTTGTGTGAAGTGTGTATGACTAGAAAGAAGGATCTTGAAAAACCAAAACCCCCACCAAAAAATACCAAAGCCCAGGGTTCGGTGATCCTTGGAAGAATCACTTTCATAGATGAAATCATAAAAAAAGGTGAATCTCAAACTTCGGTTGGACCTAGGAAAGGACCTACCTGAATCCCTCAGGTAGTAGTTTCACCAACTACGGCCCAAAATGAGATTCATAGCAAAAATGAAGGGACCGAGAAGAAATTTCAAGACACAGATCCCCCACCCCTCAACCCTTTAGAAGAGGGAAGCTCTAATAATCTGGAGGGAGGAGTAGGAGATACTAACGAGGTTGTTAAGGCAAACCCACCATCACCACCTAACCCTGAGTCTCCTACGAAATAAGAAGGCATATCTAAAATCCCAGATAAGGGGAGTGCAATCAGATCCCCTAGAGGACCAAACAATCAACTATTTCAAATAAAATACCTGGATCAAGAACCTGCTGAAAATTTTTGGCACATTTTCGATCAATTGGCACAACCAAATCAACAACGACACCATACCTCCACGCTGGAATATCTAATAGTTGATCCAATTGCCAATGCCCCCATGAAAGCAATCCCCTTACAAAACCTGCCAACTTTCCATGGATTGATTTTAGAAGACCTGGACGCATTCCTATTTGAATTTGATGTCCTATGTAGAGGGTACAATTACACCTCTGAACCCCAAAAATTAAAACTGTTCCCCTCTACCTTGAAGGGATCAACCCTACATTGGTTCATGGGATTGGGAGGTGGAACCATCAATTCATGGGACTAGATGAAACAAGCCTTCTTGTTAAAATATCAATATTATTGTAGAACCAGAGACCTAAAAGATGAAATCTTTCAAATGACTGCAAAAGAAAATGAATCATTAGAAGAATATGTCGACAGATTTCAGTATAACTTGCAAAGATCACCCTATGGTACATTACCGGGTGAAGTACTCAAAGAAAATTTGATTAAAGGCATGAAAGATGAATGGGTAGAAACATTGAATCTAATGGGGAAAGGTGACATTTATCAGGAAACTTATGAAGACATTGTTCTATTGTGTATCAAGTGCTCAAGAGGAAGTACACGGACCAGGTTAGGAATACATACATCCCTCACAAGAAATAACAATATCACCAGTAGGGGTGTTACGCGAGCTGAAGTTGGTAATCTCTTAGAAAATTTTAAAACATATATTTTGAGTACTCTGACTACACAATTGGATGTATTGCAGGCCAAACAAAAAAAGGTAGAAGCAGAGCAGACCTTGACTATATTTTGCCATAGGTGCAAAAAGAAACATGGTCCAAGGGAATGCCCCTTGGATGTAGCTCAAGTTTGCGCTATTTGTGCCAAGGATCACGACACAGAACAATGTCCATCACTCCCTAGATTGAAAGTTGTATTCAAAGAAGAAGAAGAAGAAAAAAAACCATTATATCTGATGGCTCAGTGCCATTAGTGGCAGTCCTGGCCTCAAAATACATTACATGACCCTTCCTCTTTCTTTTCTGGATAGTATAATCAACAACAGAATTTTGGAAGCACATGGTAGGGCTAGCCATTTACTAATCAGAACTGGCAGCCCCAAAAGTACCCACCTACAACTCGCACTTGGTCAAACCAACCCACTGCAAACCCCAACTAGAATAATCAACCAACTACAAGTTCCAATTTTCCCAATTCGCAATACCCCACCTCATCCTGGAAAAACTCGAATAATACCTACTCTCCACAGTGGCCTAACTCATCTGCCCAAAACCCAAATTGGAACCAGAATTGGCAATGCCGCATGGGGATGAATAACCAACCCATGGGGATGGCCTCTCAAACCCAACCCTCATTACAGACCCCACTCCAACTGCCCTAGAACCCCCAATCACAATTGCGCCTGTATTTTTGGGAAAAGATGATTCGCATGTTTATTAAGGATATAGGCTCATTTAAGGGTTAAAAGGAAAGCCTGCTGAGGCTATGGACGCCCACGGGAAGTAGTGGCTCTGCCTATGGTATGGAATATTATCTCAAAAATACCAAGTTTCTGTGTGTCTCTAGATTTCCTTTACTCAAATAATGAGGTTATCATATCAGTTATATTCAATAACCCAAAAAAGTAACAATATTATGCTATGTGGAATATTAAAAATGAACAGATTTAATTTATTTTTTATTTATTTATCCATAAAAAATTTTTGAACATAGGTATAATAAATTTTAAATTTCCACAAATCAAACAAACTATCGTTTAAATGTTTTTTTTGAAAATTATCTATGATTAGTCCCCATTGGCGGCAACAGCACAATCATTACCTCTCACCCGAAACTACCTACACTCATTACTTCCGCCTACACTGACGGTCAAGGATGACCCCTACATTAATGAGGGGAGTAGATGCTCGACACACTTTCTTATAAGATGTAATGATTGTAATAAATGAGAAACCCATGTCTTTATACATTTGTCGTCACTGATATTTTCTATTTTTGGTAACTGTTTCTCCAAAGCTGGTCTAACCAAATTTGCAAACGGGAATGATAGTCGTTCTTTTTTTTTTCACAGAGATATGGGTGGCAAAAGTGTGTGCAGGGAGCCTAAATTACTACAGGTTACAGAACAGGAAAGAGAAATCCTACACCACCTGGGGTGGACCGAGTACTTCAACCATTTGCAAGGATATGACACAAATGTCATGCTTGAATTCTTTCAAAATCTACAAGGAGAAATCTCTATGGTGCAAGGCATACGAATCTCAAATACCTCGAAAATATTAGCATAATTCATAGGTCTCCCTAAAATGAGCATTCAGTGGACAGGGAGATATATGAAGCTAAAGGAAGTTGTGGAATCTTTCACAGACCCCGGGGAAGAATTGGATAAAAAAGGTAAGGGACTTAATCCCAGTACCCTTAGTGAACCATGGAAGGAAATGGCTGGGATAATTCAGCGATACATCACCTGTGATGGATGATACGACGTAATATGACCTCGCCATATCAAATTGCTGGAAGCCTTGAAGCAATGGTTAGTACTTAATCTACCTTTCTTTCTGAATACCATATTACATGAATTTTCCTTAAGAACACAAAAGGCCAAGGATCCTATCATGGTTATCAGCCACCACAGATTAGTTAAACTGATAATGAATAAAGCACTGAGTCAAACTTAGTTGACATGGGAGAATATGATTGAGACCAATAGACCTCCACAACTGGAGAAGGTGACTACCACCCAAAGAGAACTTCCATCGCCTCAAACCAAAGTTGAAGCAAACCCTACCCAGATCACTGAGGCCCAGACCTGACAGACATAGAAATTAATGAAAATAAAGAAAATAACAATGGCTGCCCCTAAATCCCCCACTAGGACAATGAAGAGAAGCAAACAAATTCAGGAAACAACTGAAGCAATTCAGGACGCAACAAAACACCCTGAAGAACTTCATAATTTCACAGAACAGTCTCTACAGGAAAATGTTCAAGAAATTGAGCAATCAGAGAAGACCGCACAAAAGGATGATCGGGAAGACACCCAACCTGCATTAGAGCACCTGAAAAGACACTTTTTGAGGAGCTATGAGATAGAAATAAATCAGGTTTTGGGGAACTTAGGAACCTCAAGTGACAGAGGAAAAAATAATCCAGAAAAAGACATAGAACAAGCCTCCTGTTCAAAACCAGTTTAATATTTTCCTGATATTGAAATGTCCTTTCCAGAAAACACAGCACAAGAGGAACCTCTTTTTGAAATGAGAAACCCTCTTAGATAGATAGTGCACTTGGAAGGAACAGAGGAACATCCATCTACTGGCCGGAATGAAGAAGACCTCCAGACCCCTCATGAACAGAAATCAGCCAAGAGCCAGAAACAAATTAGGAAATTAAAGAAAGAAAAACAATTGTTGAAACAAAATGGCTAAGAAGGATGAAGTATTAAAGAAGAAGGTGGGAAAACTCAAGGAGATTATTAAGGAATTGAGGAAATAGTTAAAACTAGCAGACGAGACCCATAGAAGAAAGAAAAACAAAAGGGGTAGAGTGCAAGGAAGAAACCCTCTTCCTAAGAAAGCAGTTAGTACAAATTATGTAGGGATATAGACAGAACCTGAGGAAATAGTAGTAGAAGAAGAAATAGCTCAGAATGAAAATGTAATTCCTGTAGAAACACAAGAGATGGTTGATGTTGAGATATAGAAAGACACTCTAGTTTTAGAGGAAAAAACTCAACTCTTTGAGTAGAATGCTACCATTAGGAGATTGGAAGAAGAATTAATGAGGTCTCAACAAACCCTGATTCAAAACAGAAATGAATTACTGACTATGACATAGCATCGGGAATTCCAGTCCTAGGAACAGAGTGCTATTATGGATAGACTAGAAGTAGAGCTTGCACAGACCCAACAAGCATTAATTCGATCCAGAGAAGAAATGAATGTATATCAAGCATCCCAATCTCAGGCATAGGGTGCCATCATTGATAAGCTAAAGGAAGATTTGAGACAAGCCCAACAAGAATTGGCTCAACGCTGAGATGAGATGGTCACTAGGGCTGAACATCAAAAGGTTGTTAAATAACTAAAGGATATGTCAACAACAGAAAATGAGACTTATGATGAGCTCACTAGAGCCCAAGAGAAGGTAAAAAAGATGCAAACCCAGTTAGAAAAAGCTTTGGAGAAAATCAAATACACCTGTGATGTCTACTCTGATGCCATCAATTGCAGAGCCCCTACCACTAATTATGCTTTATTCTTGTTGGAAAAATATCTATTGTTGAGATTAAAGGCCATCAGAGCAGGTAAACCCATTTCATTTTCCACTGTACCTGAGTTTATTTCATGTTTCAGAGATAAGGAAGAGAAGGTACAATACCTTTTGTGTGAATTATACCTCCACAATTTCATTTTGGAAGAAGATAGAGAAGACAACCCTAGTCCCTTCATAGGGAGAATACAGTTCTAGGCATTCCTGTCCTTTACCAGGAACCAAGTCAGATGGGGTAAGGCTCACAAAATCTTCATAAAGAGGGAAACTGGGTTAGATCTTTGGATTAGAGGAGAGCCTCCAAAGTCCTTCCCAACCATCATGCGACATAATACCTTCATGAAAAGGGATGGGGTCATGAACTCATTAACCCCTATCCATCTACAGGTCATACTTTCAGGTATCACATGTTGTAGAGAACTCAAAGAAGAAGCTCTTGCTACTTCTAAGGTAAGATGGGATGCATCCTTCGATGAGGTTAAAAGTAGAGAGCCCTTTGGGTTTAAGAATTTATTTGCAGCAACCTTCAGAGTAGAAAGGTATTCTATACTACTCCAGGAGGAAGGGCCTACTTGGATCGGATGCAGGTATAACTCCCCTCTCATCTAGTTTCCTCCAAAAAGTTACCAGAGGGATTATCAAATTAATAAAAAGAGACAGGACGCCACTTTTGACGAAATCAAAAGAAACAATGGTTTCAGGAGACCTGTTGAACCAACTTTTCCTCCCCACAGTATAACTTCTTTACATGTAAGATTCCAGCTTTCATGATGACATGCAAGAAGGTAAACTGGGGGGTATGTTGGGTTATGAAAAATGTATAAATATCTTCCTTTTTTTCCATAGTTCATGATATAATTTTGATTGACTCTTCAGATAGTTAGGGATAAATAGGAAAGAACATGATTAATATGTCTCTTAGAGTTGTTATTGAAGTTTTATTAAATAGATTCTAAATTATGATTGGAATGGTTTGATTTTGTTGCAGAATTGGATAGACAGCTGTCAAATATAACCAAAGAGATCTTGGATATGCACAAGCTATTGGAGGTTGAAGACTTTTAGGCGCAAAGCAGTTTTGAAGATAATCAATTTTCTATGTTGTAAATTTATAATAGTAAAGCAATCCTGAGGATCTTTTGATCCTCAGGATGCTTGATTTACCCAGCTTACTGTAATATATAAGAGGGTAATAGATGCAGAAAATATATAGAAAAAATCACATTCAAGGATTCAGAATTCAGAATTGCTCTGCACAAGAAGTTTTTGTAAATGTTTCACCAGTTATGGAATCAATGAAAATTTTGAGCGTTTCTACCATTTCTGAGTTTCTTGTAGCAGTACTTTTGAAGACTGAGGGCCTAGTCTAAAGGAGCTACTATCTCGTTCTATAATTGTATTAGTTCGAAGTTTGATTTATATTTTGTGATTCAGATCTCTTTTACAATAGCCAAAGATAAATGCATGAGTGTATTAATGATTTTATGACTGTTTGCGTATAGAAGACAGACATTTTCCTCAAGTATTAATGATTGTTGTTATGATTTACATTTCTGAAGTTGTCGCTTAACAGTTCCTCACATTTTCATATGCACTATTCCTTTTCCTTAGATTTACAATTGTCGTTCCTTTCGATTAGATTACCGTTGTTGTTCCTTTCGGTTAAAGTTACGATAGTTGTTCATTTCGATTAAAGTTACGATAGTTGTTCTTTTCTATAAATGTTACATTAGCTGTCCCTTCCGACTAGATTACAGTCATTATTTCTTTCCGTAGATAGAGTAATTCACTATTTCCTTTCTAGTAATTAGAATTCATAATTGATACTTAATTTTGCAAGTCCTTACTTAGATTCAATTACTTCTTTTTAGTTAAGTGAATTCAATATATTAATTAGCTCCTTCCATTTTACAGCATCTTAGTAATCAGATTTTAATTCCATTAGTGCTCAGAATCTTTGGTGAACAATTGAGGAACTTGATTGTTGATGAACTCAGGTTTGGTTTAGCTACATGATTTTAACTTTCACAAGCTACCTGCATAGACTTTGTTGATATTCTTGAGATAAAATATGAATCTCCGAGTTGATAAATTAATATTAAAATAAGGTTGTTTTATGACATTTTAGACCCGAACATAACGGAAGATGAAATTCATGATATTTTGCAAGCCTACAATGCTGGTCCTTATGGAGGACACTTCGCAGACAAGAGGACCGCTTATAAAGTTCTGCAATCTGGTTATTATTGGCCTCATATTTTCAAAGATGCTAAAAACTATGTATCCAATTGTGATGAATGCCAACGAATGGGTAATCCTACTGCACGATACCAAATGCCACTTCAATCCCAAGTAGTCATTGAGCCTTTCGAGAAATGGACATTAGATTTTGTAGGGCCCATTAACCCTGCATCTAAAAAGAAAAAGTACATACTTGTATGTACTGACTATGTGACTAAGTGGGTTGAAGCAAAAGATTTACCAACTACAAGTGAAAAATCAGTGGTATATTTCCTTTTTAATGACATCTTTACTAGATTTTGTGTACTTCGAGAAATTGTGATTTGTCAGGGAACTCAATTTACCTCTAATCTAGTCAAAGATGTTACAAAACAGTACCAAATTAAACATAGGAAATCTACACCCTACCATCCACAGGAAAATGGACAAGTAAAATCTACCAACAAAGTTATTGAGTCCATTCTTACCAAAACAATACAACTACACCACAAGGACTGGGCTAACAGATTACTAGAAGCCTTATGGGCTTCTAGAATCACCTGGAGGAATACAACAAGACATACACCCTACGAGTTGGTGTATGGGAAGCAGGTACTTCTCCCCATAGAATTCCAGATCAAAACCTTTAGGACTGCAGTACAAGTTGGCATGAACTTGGATAAATCCCAACAACAAAGACTCTTGCAGCTTAATGAGTTGAAAGAAATCAGGTAGGAAGCACTTTAAAGAACCACCCTCATTCAAGATCAAAGAACAAAATGGCATGACAAGTATCTCAAAAAGAAAAATTTTCAACAAGGAGATTGGGCCCTGTTGTATGATAGTAGATTCAAGTACTTAAAAGGTAAGTTAACTACTCGTTGGATGGGACCTTATGAAATTGACACTGTCTATGACAATGGTTCAATCGGGATAAAGACAATTGATGAACAACAAACACCACTACTTATGAATGGTCACCAGTTGAGAATTTATAACAAACCCCTATCAAAAGAGGAGTTTTTGACTCATATACTACATAATTCAGATATGTAGGTGATCAATAAGGAAGAAGACCTTCCTACTGATCCACATTGATTGATTAGTTTATTTTTAAACTTTTGTACATAAGTGTGGATTGTGTTTTGTTAATAAGCTGAAGGTAACAAGGGATTCTTACCTCCTTTTGTTTTACTTTTTCATTTTATCTTTGTAAGTAGATTTCTATAATTTATTTGATCCTTCAAGAACTTGCTAAACATCAGTTTGTAGGCATCAACAATACCCTATTCTTCTCTAGTACCAGAAATCATGTTCTGGTCCGGTACCAATAGTCCTATGTTGGTCCGATACTAGAAGTTTGTCCTTATACGGTACTATCAGGACACATCACCTAATCAACAAGGAATGATACGCATATTTCAAAAGCTTATGTCAATTAATATGAAGTATGAAGCCATGCAACAACCACTTAAGCTGGAACTAAGAAGCCGAATGCAACATCAAATGGCAGCCCTTATGAAGAAATAATTTCTTTTGGTTATGTTGCTGAATAAAGGGATGTATCTTTAATTTCTTTTGGTTCTGTTGCTAAAAGGAAGAATTTTTAATTTCTTTTGGTTCTGTTGCTAGCTAAAAGGAATAATTTTTAATTTCTTTTGGTTCTATTGCTAGCTAAAAGGAAGAATTTTTAATTTCTTTTGGTTCTGTTGCTAGCTAAAAGGAAGTATTTTAATTTATTTTGGTTTTGTTGCTTGACAAAGAAGACATAATATTTACCTATGATTGTTAAAAGAACCATGCTTAATCTTCTTTAAATTATATAGGTTGCCTTTATCCAGTATTTCAACATGATTAAAGGGATAAAAACTATATTATCTTACAAGTAACTATCTCACCCTAACTAGACTTCAATAGTATTCATTGGATTATCTTTTCTAAAGAGTAACATATGAGTATATGAACACTCTCTGTCATGGGAACGCTAGGAAATTTTTTATGGAAGAGGATGTATCAGTACCCTAAGGTAACTTTAGGTCATTCTCTTATATAAAAACTCAGAAAAAATTATACATCGGGGTCTAATGTGCAATACACAAGTTTATTTTTGCCTTCAGACAAATATTTAAATACATCCAAATAAGAGAATATACCTTCCAACCCAATGCCATCCCAGCCTGTAAAAAGGTTTTCAGACGAGCCTCCCCTGTCACCATGAAAATGCACTCTTTAATAAAAATCGAAATAGGTGACTATGGACAAGAAGCCTCTGATGGAAAAAGGGTTTAAGAGACTAGCCCGCTGGGATACTAAACAGGTCTGCTGGCAGCAGGTACCAGTCTGTGGTATGACTAGGCAAACCCATCAGGGTACTGAACAGGCCTGTTGGCAATGGGGAATTCTACTTGGGGACGGGATGTCTCTCACTAATTATCACAACTACCCCACCAGAGTACTGGATAGGCTTACTGGCAGTGGGTTCTAGTTGAGAAATGTCTCATCTATACTTGTTTGATTGAAAAATTCACTTTTGTCATCTAAAAAAATGAACTCTACAAGCAAAGTTCATTGTTGACATTTATGAGATACAAACTCCAGATTAACAAACAAGACAATTACTACAAGCAAATGTCCATTTGAGAATTACCCTAAGTCAACTTTAGCGGTTTGACATCTAAAGCCTACATTACCTAAGAAGGAAACTTCTTAAGAGTGGAGCCCTAACTAGGGAGTCTAATCTACTTATACTGTGAGATTTATCCATAACATCTAATGATAGTAAATCTCTTAAGCAAGTTAGGTTGGATCTATTCTTCTGGCAAAAATATAAAAACCTCTCTGTTTTCACTGTTGAATGTTTCCCTTGTTAATAAGTCATCAAAAGAAAGGCAATTTCAATTTTTTTAGGCATGTGATCATATGCTAGTTGATAAATGTACTTTTGGAATTTGATTTGGTTTCTTTTCTCTTATCATCTTTTCTCCATTATGATACAGAGTGTTGAATTTTCTTGCATAATGATATGCAACATCCTTGGCATGGGGGAGGGTGAAATAGCTCTTTTTAGAACTCTTTTTCAGACTCACACTTCATCCTCAGAAACCAGTAGGTTCACCCTACAACACTACAGAACCAGACACAAAAGAAGACAAGCATAGAATAAATAAGTCTTATGAAGTACAAGAAATTCCAGTACCAAGCTTCCAGAAAACTCTAGCCTAAAAAGATGAACTCTAAAAATCTTCAAGCTTCAAATACAAAAGCAATCACATATGCTATGGGTATTGATTATACACTGGTAAAAACAAAGGTAACATGGTATTATTTATTTTTCTTTGCTTATAAAACTACAAGAGGTATGAAGACATATACTAGATCTTATGACCTTAATATTAAAACCATGCACCTAACTTTCACTTCCCTCATACCCATATGCTTAACCTTAATCAATCCTCTCATCACATAAGCACTTGAAAATGATTGAAGTGAAAATCACATCAAAAGTGTGAATATGCAGCATGTCTAGTAATGATGAGCCATGATTCAACATCAAATTCACCGCTCAGAAGTCCAATCACCTATCCCAAACAACAATGATTCTTTGACACCCAATGTTCCATCCCCATCATTGTACTAATGAACATAGTGAAATGGATTATCTGGGTGGCGAAGCCATCCAGATGAGCCTCATATTGTCTTAATTTTCCTTTACAACATCTTTACTTAAACTCACCATACGAATTAGTGACGCCATCACCATAGTTGTTTTTCTGTTACCAACATTTCTCCAGTTTTGAGCTTACTCCTCCCTGTAATCTCCAGTAACAAACCCTTACCCTCATCAGCTGACTAAATCCTTGTGCTACAGCCTGATTTGTTTTTTCTCAAAATTTATAAACATGGTTGAAAGTAGACATGAACTAGTCTTCCATATTTATAGAGAGACTGAGGAGTTCTAACTGTGTAGAGAGAAGTATGGTAGAGTGGGATGGATGCCATTTTTGGAGAAACTCATAGGCTTTCATGAGAAGGTATCTCACACATTTATTCAGGGTTACGATGGAGATATTGCACAAATAGGAAATCTGCAGCTAACAATCAATGAAGCAACCTTAAGGGAAGCCACATGATTACCTAATAGAGGAGCCAAGTATTTCAAAGGTGTAGGAATCAACAAGGAAATGTGCCAACAATTTTTGAAAGAAGACCATCATCACTCTGATTGGAAAAAGGTGATTCCTAGGAACTATATCAAGGAAGAATATCATCCAATGTTTGCTAGTCTTCAACGATTTTTCACTTGTGAGGGTAGGTATGTTGTAACCTTCATATATCATCTTAGGCTTCTATTACACTTTGAAGGAGGCCTTGAAATTGATTTCCCATATTTTTTATGGATGAGTCTGAACAAGATGGTAAGAGGTGTCAAATCCCTATCCAAAACTGAGAAGACTAGAATTTATCATCAAGCTCTTATTAAGATGTTATTTATACATGAAATCAGGAAGCAAGGGATTAGCTGGAAAATCCTCATCACTCAACACCTTCCCACAAAAAACAAACCTGTAGAGGGAGCCCAACCCGCTCCAGAGAAATATAAGGAACCTGAAGAGAAAAAGCGCAAGAAGGATAAGGTAACTCCATCATCCTCTAGAACAGTGAGCCAAAAAGATAAATCTAGTAAATGAGAAGGGCCCTCTTCCACAGTCGATAAGATTTTTAAAAGTCAGGAATCAAAAGGTAAATCCAAATTAGTGGAGGAGACCTCAACAATATAACTTGAGGAGAAAGGTTATACGACAAAAACTGTCAAGAAAGAGAAGAATAGCTCAGAAAATAAAAGTGAACAGTCTATAGAACAATCCCTGTTAACCATTCCACAAACATAAAAGAAGAAAAGGAAGCATGTGAGCACCCCTGATCCATTACCCCCTTGTAAAAGAACCACAAGGACCATGGAAAAGAAAGGAAAAGTAGTTGTCAGTCCTCATACACATGAAGATCCAAAATATCTTACCTCCCGTTATGAAGACCTATCAGGCCAAGATGACATCCCTAGCTTGACTGAGGAACAAGTCACTATTACTTTATGTGGGATGAGGGAGGAAGTGGAGGAAAGAGAATACATCCAACTAGAAACAATGGAGTCAACAGGGACCTTAACAAAATCACAAATGAAGAAAAATATTGGGGAGCTGCAAAAACAAAACCAGGAACTCAAACAAGAAGTGAAGGAATACCGACTATTGGACAGGTATATCAAAAAGGAAAATGAGCAACTGAAGGAAACCAATAAGAAACTTCAAGATGACCATGAAGAGACTTCTAATAATCTCAAGAAGGTACTAAGACTCTTAAAATAGATCAGGGTCATAAAAAGGGAGCTGAAAGCAGAATCCTCAACCATCAACATCATTGATCCACAGAAGTAAAGAATGGAATCTCAAATTTTGAAAAATTTTGGGTTTGTTTCAGTTGCATGAGGACATGCAATGGTTTTGGCATGGGGGAATGTTGAGCCTCTAAATTGACATCCCCACTACCCTATTATACTCCTCATCTATACCTTTATGGCTTACCTAAGCTTGGATAAATGACAAAGAACACTACCATTAGCCATTGATGAGGTCATAAGGTAAAGTATAATTAATTCATACATTTTTGTGGTTTATTGAGCTAGGAGACTAAATGTTTCATGTAATAATGTTTTAATTTGCCAATTGTAACCTTTGACCTCTAGATGAGTCTAGCCTTTCTGTACCAGCTCAGCCATCTGGTACTTATGCACCAGATTGCCATTTTCCGAATCCAGTACCATGCACACCTTCCATTCAGATCTGGTACCGAACCATCCACTGTCGTGATCTGGTACCAATGGCTGTAGACTATTCTAGTTTGGGACCAACCACTTGCATACTGTTTGGATCCGGTACCATTTACCGAATCTCACCTGTCATGATCTGGTACCAATCACAGAAGAAAAATATACCAATTTTAGCTCCAGATCATGCCCAAGATAATTGTTGAATGTTTGTTGAATCATCAAAGATCTAGCAAGGTTATGTTAAGATAGTTTGTTTATTGATTCATTCTCATACACTTTCTGTCATGAGTATGAAGCTTAAAATATGTAACTGAATATATAAATTTTACAATTGACTGATTTGCTAAAGATTTCACCTCCTTGTGTTTCATGACTAAGACTATTTAAATAGTCATGGAAAGGATGGTGGAGGTAGTAGGGAGTTAGCATAACACAGTATGTGAAGCAGTGTTACATATTGCAAAATAGATTTCGAGTTGAATTTTAATAGAAGGATGTCAATTATTTCTAGGTCTTGATCATTTATGAATGACTGTGAGTTGAGTTGTTAGCATAGTTTAATTCTATGTTTTGAAATTTGAGTAAGAGGAATGTGTGGATTGAAAGAAATCTTACTGTAGACTCCAGTCACTAACCTGTTGAAGAGGCAAGGGCCCACCTCCCAACAAGGGTAAGCATCCTTATAGATTACTGTTAGCAGTTGATTTCAATAGTATAAATGTTAGACTAGCTGAAGCTTTGATCTTTTCGGATGATAGCAATATAGTTCAGTTTAGGTTTTGATTGCTTAGAGATATTTTTTTTTGCATATGTTGTATTTCTATTTTTATGAATTTGATTTCGTTTCATGGACATAAATGTTGGCAGCAGTAGTCAGACATATTTGACGAATAACTAGTGAAGTTCGCAACAACACATTGTGAACCACAACATACTCAACATATTGACTATTGAACTACCCATGCTATGTCTTGATGATTGATGTGTGATTTCCTTTTCAAAAGTGTGATTGCATAGTTATTTTTCTGGGTCAAATAGAAGAGTTGATTTGTCAAAATAAATCCATCTCATACTTGCATGTGCCATAATGGAGTAGATAGCCTCTCTGTGAAAGACAACCAAAGTGTGTTTTGATTTGCTAGTTTGTTTTGTTTCCAGCATGCATAATCTAGAATAGTTCTATACTCATGACATTAGAATTACCTTCCTTACTGGTGTCTTGTAACTCTGTTTATTACGAATCCAAGATTGATAATTAATGAGTGCATTATATTACACATATAAGTAGCACAAATCCAATGTAGATATTACACATATAGAATGTGAGCATGGAACACAAATCCAAGATAGATAAGTTACACAATAGATTCTTAAATAATAGGAGAACCTCGTCCAAATAATACAAATACATTCATACATCAGAATTCACATGTCTCTCATAGTGAATACATTATCTCTAAATATAGCTATTCACACCTACACATGAGGCCCTTTATTATTAGGATGACCCTATTACATATATATTTACACATTACATGTACATTTAGCCCCATATATTACCCCCCTTGGGGTCACATCATATACATTTAACCATATATATTCCTCCTTTGGGTCATAACAAGGAGGATATACATGAAGAATATCATTGACATGCACACATTAGGATGAATTGTGTCGCCAAGATGACAGAGTTTCAAGAAGTTAATTTTTAGATGGATATTGTACAAAAAGAGTTATTGAAGTGGCATGAGAAGAAATAAAGGAAACATGAACAAGTAAATTGTATTATGGAGATTCATAAGGGTCATGGTGAAGAAGAGAATGATATCGATATTTTTGTTGAGGAAGGATATGCTAGGATACAAAGGTCTCTATATTATTGGAAGGAGGTGTCATCAATATCAAAAGATAAATTGGTAAAGTAATGGAAGATACGATGGATTTTGGAATCAAATAAATGAGACTATGTTAATAAAGAAGTTTCCTACATTTGGCCTGTTGATTTTTGTTTTCCATTTGATAAAGCAGTAGTTGATTTCAAGAAGGTGGATGAAAATAATGACAAGGAAATCAAAGGAATCACATCGATTAAGCGTGGTCACATTCAAAAGTTTCTGTTAAAATAAATTGGGACTTGCATCAAGCTAAAGTTCATGATTCTGGATATTGATAAATATTCCCACTGATTTAGGGTAGAGAGAGAAAATTTATGTGTACCCATCGACAACCATGTGTTTCCTCATCATAGGTTCCATGAGGAAAGGTTCCAACAATGGATTGACTATAATGCCACACATGGAATAAGTGATAGTCTTAATCAAGATATATAAATTACTAAATATATGGTGATTGGTGTAGCAATAAAATAGTTGAATGAGGTGCATGAATGCACAATAGTTGGAACTAGCACATGACTCAAAGAATGGAAACATAATGATTTTATTTACTTATTTTATTTTTTAACTACTTTTATCGTTGCAGTTAAGACTATAAATTAAGGAAGCAAAGGGAAGATTAGCCTCAAATTTATTTATTTTTCGACTCTGAAAATAATTTTTGGGAAATGAGTAATCCAAGAATCATTTCAAGGCTCAATTTTGATCAATTGGATCAAAGAAAAAGAATTTATTTCATGAACGATTTTTCTGTGTGTTTACCTATGATTGTGCATTGTTCTACCATTGTGTGAATGTCTCCATTGTTTAGTAACATTTTCAATTATTAACATGTTTTCTTCAATATTGATTAAATTACTTATGTCCTTTAGTAAACTTGCTTTCAATTTCTCCTTCAATTTATTCATATCATTAATTATTACTATTTTAAATTCCATCACTTTCAACTATATGATGTGTAATAGATATTAATATCTTGAAAGGATTACTTCCAAACAAATTTACCAAAAGCACAATTATGTTTATGGATTACTTTATAGGTTATCATCGAGAGACAATACCCATGAAAATGTGTAATCAAATGTTTTGTTTAGTTTAGTATGATAAAAAAAAACAACCCTAAAAATTAACAAAGAAAAAGAAAAAATTGTTAAATCCCATCGAACAATTTTTGAACCATTAACTCGAAGTATTATTCAATACCAAATAGGGAGGAGTCTAATTGGGTCTCTTCCTTGGGTTTAATCCCTACTGATAAGCATTGGGAATCCACCCTCTGTATTTTATTTAGAAGGACGATAAAGAGATAAAAAAATGTGCACACTCTGTGATTCAATCCACTACTACAATGGTGGCATTATTTCCTTTTGACTTGGGTAAACCTATAATAAAATACATTGAAACCTCTTGCCAATGTTGACTTTGTGTGGTCAATATTTGTAGCAAAACTGAGATTTGTATTGTCTCTCCCTTATTTTGTTCGAAAACCAAACATTTGAACATCAGTTTTAATACCTTCCCAGGAAAAAGTACTTCTTGATATTATGGTAAATTTTTAGGAACCTTGAATGTCCTCCCATAGGATAAGTTTCCAATTCCAAAAGGAAATTCTATTTGAGTTGGGAATTATTACATAAATATAAGGAATATTGATACCATAGTGAATCATTATTCCATGCAAATTTATCTAATGCATATGGGTCCTCTTGTAGTTGTTGAATGATCTTGCATATATTCTAATATTTCTTCCATTATATCCTTACTTCTTCCAACCAATCATATTACAAAATGGAAATAGAACACAATAAGCCCTATGTGTATTCTACTTTCGTTGAAAGTGCATATACTACCACATTTTGTTTTCCTTTTTTCCAGATAATTTCAAAGTCACAACCTAACATATTTCTAAATAATTTTTTTTCTCTTTTAAAGATAAACATTGTTCCAAGAAGTAATTCAAACTATCATGATCTATTTTTACCTTGAATTATCTTCCTATTAGGCAAGGTCACCAGTTTTTAACTACATGTAATATGACCAACATTTCCTTTTCATAAATGGATCTGATTAAGTTGTTTCATTTAAGCTAGTTTCTTTTAAAGGCCAAGGGAATTTTAATTTCTTGCATTAAAACTAAACAAATTACATGCTTCGAGGCATCACACTCCACAATAAAGGTTTTTTCGAAGTCATGGGTGGTCCTTAAGTTTTTCAAAATCTGTGGTTTCTTTTCGAGGCTAAGAAAATACCTCTTTTTTAATAACATTGTTAGACATTCTTTCATTTGATCCTAATTCTTGAAAAAATTATGATAATATCCCATTCATCCTAATAACCCTCTAATATTATTCAAGTTTTATTTCATTAAACAACACTTCTATACATAATATCACTTCCATGCACCTTAAAGTATATCAAAAGTATCCTAGGTATACTTAAAACCAACTCTAGACCAACTGATTGGTTGTCTTGTCTCTATAGTACACTGAGAAAAACAACTCAATAATATCACTTCCTAGTATCTAAGAATTTGGGGCATACAAGTAAGGGCACAATTGAGCTTCCTTAGTTTAAGTTCCTTGAGATATTGGTTGTAGTACCCCAACTACTAGACTAATAATTTGTTTTGGATAACATTAATATTAAATGCAATGCAACATACTTAAATATTGATGCATCTAAAAAAACTTTCAAACCATGAATGAAACTAAATTTCATTCCCATAACATCATATAAATGATAAAAAACTCAGAGTTTATGTTAAGAACCAAATATCAATATAGCATAGAAAAATATCAGAAAAAGTACTCAACGCCTTGAAAAAGAGATAATTTCAGATAATAAGCCTCTTCGAGGGGGCAACCTCCTTTTACCCCACTTAAATGTTCAAGTACAAGATGATTCAAAATGAAAATGTCTCCTTGGTATATATATGAGACTAGGAGGTATAATTACAACTAATGGCCTAAAGCCAACATAGATAAAATAACATTACTAATAGAATATGCCCCAATTAAGGGGTAATGAGCCAATATTAGGGCTTAACATGCTCCTCCCCTTGAGACAAGTGTTGTCCGCAACGCTTGAGTAACTCTGGATGCTTCTATATAAAAGACTCATCTTCCCAAGTTGAATCTTCAGTCGGTATTTTTCTCCATTTAATGAGATACTCTGAAATGGATCTATTCCTCAGTTGGTGAATTCTTGTGTAAGTGATGGCTTTAGGCTCCAATATGATTTTTCCTTCCTCTTCAAGTTCTGTCAATATAGTTTGGACTAGGATCTTGTCGCCTATAACCTTCTTTAAGCATGAAACATGGAAAAATGGCTGTACTCGTGAAGATGCAGGCAACTCCAATTTGTATTCCATAGTACCAATCTTTTGCAACACCTTATAAGGGCCATAGTACTTTGGTGAAACTTCTTTCACTATGATGTTGATCTACTTGTCATTTCATGTGATTCTGTGCCATGGTCAGGTTTTCCTTTAAGATTTGGAGAACTTGTTGTTGATTCTCGATGTGATCTTCCACTGCTTGAACCTTAGATTTTTGTTTTAGAGAAGAAGTGAGGGAAGGAGGGTGGTATCCATAAAGTTCCATAAATGGTGTCATTTTTGTTGCAATATGAAAGGATGTGTTATATCACCATTCTGCCAAGGGTAACCATTTGAACCATTGTGTTTGTTTATCAGAGACAAAGCAACGAAGGTAGCCTTCCAGACATTTGTTCACTATCTCGGTTTGTCCATCAGATTGAGAATGATAGATGAGATATGAGCCAATTGAGTACCCAAACAAGAAAATAATTCTATCCAAAAATGTCCAGTGAATATGGGATCTTTGTCACTTACAATAATATTTGGGCTGCCATGTAGCTTTTGAACTGTCTCCATGAATGCGGTGGAAACTATACTAGCTTTGAAGGGATGAGAGAGTGCACAAAAGTGTGCATACTTGGTCAGTCTATCAACAATCACCATGATTACACTCTTTCCTTCAGACTTTGGTAACCCTGTGATGAAATCCATGGAAACCTCCTTCTAGCATTGACTTGGGATGGCTAATGGTTGTAAAAGACGTGGGGTATTAATTGTTTCCACCTTATTTTGTTGGCAAACCAAACATTCTGCCACAAACCTTTGAACATTAGTTTTAAGGCCATCCCAAAAAGAATCCTTCTTGACTCTATGGTAGGTTTTCAAAAATCCCGAGTGCCCTCCTACTGGAGAGGTGTGCAATTCCAATAGTACCTTTTGTTTGAGTT
>ML780631.1:503234-513422 GCA_009831015.1 Picea engelmannii
CTTTTTCTTTTATTTCCTCCAATTGTTGAGGTGTCAACCTTGTAGGTTGAGGTGTTTTAGAAGAAGGAGCATTGTTCTCTCTATATATGTTAGGATTGGTCCTTCTAGTAGCCATAGCCATATTTTTACTTTCAACATTTCTTCCCACCTTAAATGCATTCTCCAATGATTTGGGTTCCCACAGGTCAACCTCATGTTGAATGTTATCTTTTAAAGTTCCTATGAATACATCAATCAAGTGCTCATCTGGAATATCGGTCACCTTTATATTAAATCTTTGGAAGTTCTCAATGTGCTCGGTAACTGAACCCTTTTACTTGAGATTTATCAATTAGCTAAAGAAGGTATTTCTTCTTGTATCCTCATAGTGTGCTATCATTTCTTTCGTGAAAATTGTCGAAGTGACAAGTGATTTGTGAGAACAAAGCCATTGATACCATACAAATTGATTAGGTTCTAAATATAAAGAATAAATTCGTACCTTTTGTGTATGTGGCACATTATGGAGATCAAAAAATTGCTCCATCTGAAGTATCCATGTGATTGGGTCCTTGCCATCAAAATTCTTCATATCAATCTTAAGAACGTGGTTGGTCTTCAAACCAAATTTGGATTTTCTCCATTCTTGATTCACCTTCCTTTTGTACTCATCATGAATTTCATGGGATGCATTTTCACTTTCAAGTGTCTTCTCTGTTACAAAATGTTTTAATACTTCCATGATATCCCCTTTTAAACCCTCCATCATCTCTTAGAGTTCATCTTTTGTTACTATCTTCTTTTGTAAATCATTTATGTCCCTACACATTTTTTCACCTTCATAAAGAGTCCAAGTAGGATTTTCTGGAGGCTTATTTGGTGTAGAAGTTCCCTTTTTGGGTGGCATGTTGGCCAAATATCACTTTTGAACCTTGATTTTGAGGTGGTTCTGCTAGACAATATTTATTCTGTTGTATATCCCAAGTTTCATCCCTTCTTGGTATGAAAATTTATTTTATGTAGTTCTCTGATATTTGTTCTCTACAATGCCATAGGTTTGATCAAAATTGGATGTGTCGAGTGGAATTTATGGTAACTTCCCCACAACTTGTTGATTTTTGGCCTTTCTAGGAGATATCACTTGTATAGTGTGCCCCGCAAAAAAATAATTTATATAGAATTCTGAAGCTCACAACAGAAATACTACAGACTGTCCACGATCCAATGAAACTAGTCCCACTCAATTTAGATACTCTAGGAAGAATTTATGATTGTTTTGCCTGGAACATCTTCTTGAGTCTAGTCAACAGAACTAGTCAGATACCCTATATTACACAAGATGTATATACAAATTTAATATGAACCAGAAGCTTAAATTGTTATCACAGATACCTTACTAATGTTTTTAAATAGCCTCTGAAGTTTAGGGTCTGAAACGTTACATAAAAGTTTTTATAGTGAAAAGTCCGCAATGACTCAATTCAGGATGATTCTAGAACCCTATATTGTACAGGTTGTATCTACAAAAGTATAATGCCTAAGGAGCTTCATTTTGAACCCATACCTTAATCCGTCTAATAAATATCCTCCAACCCATTCCATCTGAAACATTGTAGAAAAAAATCTATAGCAAAAATGCCAAGGTGTCTCAGATGTAGCAGTGAAACCCCAAGACCTTGAGCTCTGATACCATATGTTAAGAACCAAATATCAATATAGCATAGAAAAAACTTAGAAAAAGTACTCAACTCCTTGAAAAAGATATAATTTCAAATAATAAGCCTCTTTGAGGGGGTAACCTCCTTTTACCTCACTTAAATGTTCAAGTACAAGATGATTCAAAATGAAAATGTCTCCTTGGTATATATAGGAGACTAGGAGGTATAATTACAACTAATGGCCTAAATCCGACATAAATAAAATAACATTACTAATATAATATTCCCCAATTAAGGGGTAATGAGCCAATATAGGGCTTAACAGTTTATGCACAATAAGAAAACCCATTACTAAAAAAAGAGAACAAAGATCAAACACTTATATTTTACTAGAAAAAGTGAAACCAACTACAGGGGACAAATGTTCCTTCCAACCATATATTTTTGTTTCACATATCAACAAAAAATCACCCCGTATATGGGGCTATGAATCCATAAAATAGGGTGTCTCTAACAACCCAATACACTCTCACAATAACTAGTTTTCCTGTAACTATTTGAATCCACCACCTCTCTTCCTCTCAACCTACACAACTTAAGGAATGGGATCCCCAGTCAATGAACATAGTCCCCCAATCATTCAAACTTCCCTATATGGATCCAACACAGGTTGGATAGGAATATCTATTGTTGGGGACTCCATGGATGCTAGTTGCCATAGGTAAACTCACAAAACAACACATTGTTCTAGGAAAAATCTCACACATAATTTTCACTCTACATACATAATAACATTATTTTACATGATTTTTCATCTACAAATGAGCTACCCGCATCATGTATTATGGTTTCCTTTAACTGTCAATGCTCTCCACCCGCTTGCAACTCCAAAAACTTCATGTAAAAACTTCCTACACAACCCATTCGAATTTCCCTTTTACCCATGCATTTGAATTTAACATTCCCCAAGGTTGATTGCAGCCATCCCCCATTCTCTCATAACTAAGGGATATGACATTTCACACCAACCCTCTTACATGTGTTTAATTATTGGTGCTTTGATACACTCCAAAGGAAATTAGAAGGTTTCTCATAATAATATTTTAGGAAAGTGGGTTTGGATTAATACCCATGGATATTTATCCCTTGGAACACTTCTTAGAATTTCCATTATATTGTTGAAACTTATCCCCCCATTACTCCTCTTGTCTCCATCTACAACCAATGTCACATTTATTTTTATTATTTCAATATACAATGTTTACATATTACATTACCAGGATCATGGTTGTACATCATATTTACATTTCACATCACTTAAATGGAGATTAAATACATGGATGTTACATTCCCCTCTCCCTAAAATGTTCACTATACTTGGTGTAAAACATCATACCAACATACATGTACAAAATTTAGATCATAGTATGCGATACTTTTGCAATTTCACAACTCCTACAGTGATTACAACCAATAATCTTGTTTTTCCCACAACCCGTAGAACCCAAGGAAGTGTACCCCCTTCTCTACACCAAATTCCCTAATTTGGATAGGAAGTCTCCAATATGTGGCTGTAGGAACTCCAACTACCAAAATGGAGTCTTGCACGCTTCTATATAATGTACATTCAATTTTTCTCAAAATTTAAAAAAAATTGTAGGTACTTCTTTTTCATGGTCTCCTCGTGTTCCCATGTGGAATATTCAGAACTATAGTAGGTCCATTGAGAATTTACTATACCAATGGTATTTTTCATGACCACTTTGAATTTTTGGTCCACGACGTGCACTAGTTCAAGTTAGAAGTATCCTTCTTACTCCACCTGGATCACAGTGCAATCAATTGCGTGGCTAGTATCATACACATTTATTCAATAAATACACATGAAACACATTATGAATTCTCAATGATGTAGGAAATGCATGCATGTATGCAACTAGGCCTATCTTCTCTATCACTTCAAATGACCCACAAATTATCGCTGCCGACTTTCGGAAACTTCACAATCTTAGCAACGTCCATTTATCCTTCACTTTTAAAAACACACGTGTCAGACTATATTGTCATTGATTTCAAAGGATTGATGTCAAGTATTGTGATAGTGATGTTCTTATACCATTGATGTATTGATTATTGGATTATGTTGTCATTGATGTAATTGATGTCAAAGGGTTGATGTGAATTTTTTTCATAATGATGTGTTGATAGTAAATGGAGTTGTATCATTGATGTCATGTCATGGTTGATAGGAAGTACCAAATGGATGAACTCCAAAGTGGTCCCCTTATGGTGAAATTCATCATGGGAATATTCTTTGTGAAGTCCAAAGTCTTAAGTGGTTGAGTAATCCTAACAATGTGCTTAAGGAACCCAAGTTTGGTTGATTAATAATGTAATGAAGATCAGTGAATTTGCATGTGATATTATTTTATATAGATATCACATGTCGTTCCATTTATGGTGATATGTGGAATATCACATAACTCCTCACGGTTAGAGAGTTATGACCATTTGAAGTTGGAGAACCCTCATGAGTTATCTAGAAGCCCCTAGAAGGTCAAAGATGTCAAGAAGGTTAAAGAAGTCAAATTATTCTAGAAGCTCCTAGAAGAAATTGACTAGTAAAATTGGTTAGTCATGGGCTAAGTGGTTGCAATAAGAAAATAATTAAAAATAAAGTAGTTACAACTAGAAGTGGAGAATTTAATATTTGTGGATAAATTTCTTGCAAGTGGACAAAGTGGTTATAAGTGGGTTATCCCTAAATGAAGGAAGTTGGTTAGACGATAACCCCTAGATGAAGCTACTTCGAGAAGTATAAATAAGAGAGAAAGGGTATCTTAGAATTGGATCTTTGAGAATATTGAATATCCATCATTTGGTGAAAGGTTCATTGCAGGTACTCATAGATGCATCAAAATTTGTGTAAGTCTGAGGTAGGAAGGAGGTTTGATGATAAAGTTTCATAGCTTCAGAAAAACCCTAGTTTCTGAAGTGTATGTGGGATGACAATGGAAGAGGTCACATACATATGTGGGATGACACTAAAGGAGGTCACGTACAGGTGAAAAATTCATGAATGCTTGATTTTCTATTGGTGTCAAGTCCCTGAAGTCTAAGGGAAGCTCCCATATCTACATTCTACAGGTTCAGATCTTCTGGTATGTTTACATGGTTGTATTTAATGATTACGTATGCTTACTTTATGGTGAATTATTGAACCATTCTTGGTATGGTTGTTGTGAGATATAGATATGGTATATGGTGGTTGGTTGATTGAGTGAGAAACTGATCCAGGTGGATATCGGTGGCCACCCACCTTTTCCAAATGGCTCAAAATAGTTTTCTGGCAATTTTGGCAATGTACTATTTTTAGCAGGTTTTAACTTTCGAGGCCATTTTGAGGGTCCAAATGAAGGTTTTTTGAGATATAGGTTCTAAATGATATCCAAAGGCATGATTGATCCCCCAAAATGAATCTCCTCGATGATACCTTTCCAACGAGCTATCACACGCCTAAAACAGAGATCGTATGCAAAAGTTACGACCCCGAGAAGCTGATGTACTCACTTACCCAAACGGGGCCCACATGACTTTTGGCGCTTCATCTCCTAGGGTTAGGTTTTTGGATGTCTAGGGTTTTTGGCATTACTTCTTATTGTAAAAAGGCCTTTAGAGTCTCATTTTAATCATCTTCTTGCGATTGCGAGTAGCCGTCACATCTCTTCTCAGAGATAAGTTGTCACCATTCTAGCGACTCTTTCACTCTATATTTTTACAGTCTCTGTACATTTATTTCATTAATATAAATCGTGTATTACTGTATATTTGTGTTTATGGTTTCATCTCTGATACATTTTTATTATATTATTGAATATCTGTGATATCTTTGTGAATTTCTTTATTATATCTTCGATCTCATTTCGTGCTGAAAATAATCCAGATTAGAAACACTCTCATGTATGGTAAAATTCTAATATGGTTCTTATATCTCACACCATTGAGCTACTTGTACTTGGTTAAGGTATATTGTTAGAGAAAGATTTGCCTCAACCTATGCAATCTTGCAGAGTGGGCCTTAATCTATTTCCCTATGCAGACTTACCTTCCCTGATTGATGAATCTAGAGATAAAAAATAAATATTTTTCCACTTGTACACACCTTACAAGCTATAAAGCATGCGTATACATTGGTCACTCCACTACAACCCATGTACATTGGGATTTGTGCTAGAAAATCACAATTGAATGTCAGTTTTCCATTTCACAACAGGATATCTCTAATCCTTGGCCTTCCATATACTGGAAACATTCTGACTCAACCCTTCAGATGCATTCTGAAGGCTATAAAGAATCCAATTTCGAGCTATGGAAAGGAAGAGAGAATTCAAATTTGAGAGCAAAGTTACTCTGGAGAAATTAATTACTTCATATTGACTCTGCATCCCTTAGTCATTTAAGTCTAAACACAGTGTTCAGCCCCTAATATATTCCCTTGTTGATGGAGAACCTCTTTGTTTCCCTTATTTGAGCTTGCCTTTTGTGGAGGATTGAAGTGGTGGAGGCCCAGTTGGAAGGAACTCGATTTCTTGGTTTCGAACTGTGCCGACATAGAAGTCTGTAATATTTTCACTTCTGCTGATCATTTATTAATAGAAATACTCCTTTCCCATGTAATTGATATCTTGAAAATATATGTATTATGATCCATGGGCATGTTTGTTTTGTATATTAATGGATTATGCTATCTAATGTGATAACCTTTTATATTATCACTATATGCTTGTTCTGCTTGTTTGTTCAGAACTTGTTGCAGATATAAAGCTTTGGGTTGAAGTTCTCAATGGTGGAAGTCATCAAACATTTAGACGAGGTATGCCTCTTTCTTACCTTGATTACACATTACTTTATATAGCATATGTTTGGAATGGAGTTGATTTCTACAGTCATACCTGTATGTTGTGGTTCACCCTAGCCATAGAGATATTTTACTCATAACATATATGTATGATGATGTATGCATGGAAAGGGTTGGTTGTAGTGACAGGTTGATACAGTGGCAGGTTACTGGTGGATGTGACAGAGGAAAGAAAATTTTAGAGGTGCAGAAGAATGGATTCCCTAGTTCTATGAAGGTGTACACACAATGACAGTGGATGAGGTCACATACATACACATGTTGCAATATAGATAGGTCACGTACATACATGTGCTGAAGTATAGACAAGTTGTGTACCTGTTGATAGACTATTTTTCTACAAGATGGGTCTTATACTTGATGTTTGGATTCCTCTTCTTAGTTGGTGATGAGATACGCAAGTTAGGTCTTATATTGATATTTAGTTCTCTCTTGGAGTTGGTGCTCTTTTTAGTTGGTGTTGATAAACCCCAAAGATTATAGTCTCTTGTAACACATAATACACAAAAATTACGCATATATATGGTGTTCTTTGTGTCTATTATGGTGATGGTTTATAGATCTCTAATATTGATGAATGTTGTTGATATATGCAATTAGCTAAGTATGAATGAATAATATGTTTCTAACTAAAGTTTTGAAAGAAGTGTAAAAGGGTCCCTACACTGATTTATCCCTCATGTCTGTTGGAGTTACTTCACACACACCTAGGATTTATTTTTCTTAAGGTTTTTCCTTGTTTATTAGTAATAATTAGTCATTATATAGTCTCCTAAATTTTAGGGGAGAATATTCCACCTAGAGAATATTCTCTTTCAATTGACACTTCAGTTTGACTAGTTGAGTTGAGTTTAGATGCTGCATTGATTTTTTCACCATGAAACATTGGGATCATCACCATATAATGCACAATTTCCTTGGGATCATCACCATACTGACGCATTACCATTGATTTACTGAATTAACTCCTCGCTACTCTTTGTTCAATCAGTTAACTGAAGACTAGTTGACTAGTTAACTCAACTAGGTGGCAGCTCACTCCTGTAACTACCTGAGAGACTAGACTAGGTGGTAGATCACTCACGTAACTATTGGTGCATGTCCATATCACTCTATACCACCACTATGGTGCATTGGTTCTCCTACAGTGCACATTCATTGAGTTATATAGAGTATATCATGTGTAAATTATTCATTATTCACAATGGTTAATGAGAATTCTTTCATTCTTTCTCTTCTTCTTTTTATTTCTCCAATTCTCTCTTCAAATGTGTGTATTATTGCTTATCTAGATCTGTTTTTTTTATGTTCAACACTTTTACATGGTATCAGAGCCAACAGACTGCTAATAAAAAGATACACCAAAATGTTTTGCAGGTACAAAAGATTGAAGAAAACAGAAAGATGGATTTTCAAAAAGAATTCATTCTTACACGTTACAACTATTTTTCATGGAAGAAGAAAATAGCCATACATATTTGAACAAGAGGTTTGTAAAGGTTAAACTTCAATACATATACAAAACTGACATCAGCCATAGAAAAATCCAAGTACTTAAATCGCATGGATGAGGCACTCAGAACAATTTGCAGTCTTATTTCTCTCGATCTCCTTTTTCACATATCTTCTTGTAAGACTCCCAATGAATCTTGGACCACCTTGGAAGGTCTCTTTGGAAAAAAGGATGAGATGAGGGGACACATGTTGGAGGTGGAGCTAATCATATTGGATCCAAAAGTGTTTGAAAATATCCAAGATTTCTTTACAAAATTCAAGGATTTACTGTCGCAACTCAAATCTTGAGGGGTTGATAAATCGAAGGAGGAGAAACAAATGGTTCTCACCATTATCTCCAAGCTTTATCCTAGATTATCTATATTCATATTCATATTCCATTCTGTCATATTCTCCTACGGAGCCACTTGGAAGATGCCTTCTCTTCAAGACTTTATCAAATCCCTGACAAAAGAGAAAACAAAGCTCATCAACATGGGCACAATCAAAGGCCCAAAGGCGCATGCACTCAATGTGCATTATGGAAGCCAAAAATATCATAAATGTAAAGACAAATATAAGTGGAAAGCTCATGCACATATGAATAAGAAAGGGTACACAAAACCCTTCACCGATGACTCCAGATCTAAAGGGGAAAAGGGAAGAAAAGGGGAGAAATGATCATACTGTCAGAAAGGATTACATCCAGAATCTGCATGCATGCAAAAGAAAATAGATATGATGTCTCAAATACTTTATAAAAACAACCTTGGATATCACATTCCCGAGGGTGCCAAGAATAAGAAGCCAAAAGATCTGAATTCCAAGAAAGACAATTCTATCCATGCCTTGATTGCCATCAACTCCTCTCCTGATGCTTGGATCATAGATTCAAGAGCATCACATCACATGGATAACTCAAAAGAAGTATAATATTCTTTGGATGCATTCAAAGGTCATCCTATTCTGATGGGGGACAACTCTTCTGTCGAAGTCACCAACAAAGGAAGGTTTGAAATCACCAACAGAAGCTTTGAGAATGTGTTGCACATTCCCAAAATTTCTGTCAACCTTCTCTCCATGTATCAGATGATGAATTCTAGCATCAGAAATAAAGTCATATTCACACCAAATTCCTTGGACCTCTACAACATGCAAACCAACTCGAGGGTTTCTACAGGTGAGGCAAATCATCAGTCTAGATTGTATACTTGTTTTGAATTCATTGGACCTCATGCTGCTTTACTACTTACTCATGTTGATAAAAGTAGTAGGATCTGGCATGAAAGGTTTGGACATTTAAATTTTAGATACATGCAAAATATTAGCAAGAAAATATTGGTTGATGGTCTACTAGACATCCATTTCTCCAAGGGAGTATGTGAGGGATGTGTTCTCGAAAAACACCCTCAAGATAAATTCGACAACGGAAACTCTCAGAGACATTTTGAACCTTTAGATATGATCCATAGTGACCTTATGGGTCCTTATCCACATCCATCCATAAACAAAGAGAGGTTTGTTATCATTTTTGTTGATTATTTCTCACTTTTTACATGGATCTACTTTCTCAGGGAAAAATCTGAGGTCTATCAACACCTCAAATATTTCAAATCCTTGGTTGAGACCATTTGCACCCAATTAGTCACTTGATGAGAAAATAAAGAGTGCTTACATGCCCAGTTGGGCTCTGCTAGGCATGACAGCTGTAAAAGGAAATGTTAGAAAGAGAAACAACAAACTTATAAACAAGAATTAAACAAAAACCAAATGAAACTATGAGCATAAGAAAAAATGAAAGATAAATACAAATGGACCGATATCACCAATGTATAAGCTGATCTTATTGATGAAATCCAAAGGCACAATGAAGAAAGGGAACTTGGGTCCCTTGTTTCTCCAATGGAAGGCTCTTGAGGCCCTCACTTGATTTCTCTCCTTACAATGAAAAGATGAAAATGTGGGTGAAAGAACTCCAAGCTTATCCACTCAAGAAAGAGGTGGAAAGCCCTATGAAATGGTGTTGATTATGTGTATTGCCAAAGAATGAGTCCTTAGCAATCTTAGCAGCATAACAATGCATAGAATTCCTTGAGAAAGTGATGGTTATTCATGGCTTTTTATAGCCTAGCATTGGGT
>ML780631.1:513682-581303 GCA_009831015.1 Picea engelmannii
TGCCCCCTGATGGATGAGGTTAGGAGCATACGTATAGCCGAAATCCATCAATGTTTCTTTTACTGAGAATGGTGTTGTAAGGGAGAGCAAGAGTGGGACCGTGTAGAGAAATCCTTTGGAGAAGAAAGGAACCTGTAGATCCCAACCTTCCACAAGGTGTGTAATAATATACAACTGTGTACAAATGAGGCGGGCATGCCCCATGCTCGTATGATGTAACTATGAAAAAAGATGACCGAAACATTGGTGTAGATGACTGCAGCGCCCTCAGGGGTGGAATGATAAAGGCAGAAGACAATTCTGCAAAGGAACGTACTCTGAACAATAGGCAATGATCGCAATAACAAGTAGCGACGATGATGAGGGCAGTGATGGCCCTGCCAAGTTCAGAGGTCTTCGGCAACTGATAATAAGAACTGCAATAGTCGCAAAGTAAGACCCACCGCAACATGAGAAAGTGTTGGCGTCGAATGTTATGGGGGTCAACGACATCAGGGAGAAATGGTGTTTCCCCCTGTGCCGTCCGAGATCTCTCATTGAATGGAAAATGAGAATCAAGATACTATCGCCCTTCTGGAAAATTGTGCTGATGTCGACAAAAGGGGGACACGACTCCCAGAAGCAAAGGGCTTCACGGGATCTACTGTGGTGAGGAAGTGGCAGAGGTACATGGACGAAGTCAAGAAGTGGGAAGACTCCAGACTGCCCTTGGTTGGAGGGTGTATGATGTAAGGCGTGGCCGCAACCGTGTGACAAGATCAAGTGTCAGGGGGACGACAAGATCAGGGATAAGTTGTGCCAGAGGTGGGACAAGGTGAACAAATTCAGAGGATAAATGGTAAGTGACTTGGGTAGTACTCTGAAGATATAGACGATGCCGACGAGGGTAAATGAGAAGTAATGCTCCAACCAAGGGTGACATGGGTTGTGTGTGGCCACAAGGAAAGCAGGTCGCCAACGATGATGACAAAAGAAAATAACTGAAAATAAAGGCATTTGTACAATAAGTAATGAATAAGGTTGGGAAAATGTACAAATACAGAAACAGGTGCCCCAGTATGAAATGAGTTCCCCAGGGAGGGCAAAAATTTCTTGGAAAACTAATGGAGGGTCGGGGCCCCATTGGTGAGTTTCTGTATGAGGTAGGTGAAATGAAGATAGGTTTGCAGATGGGCAAACTGATGGTGGATGAAATGGTGGGTTCGTGATCTTGCGGAGGTGCAGGTAAAAAGAACATAACCATAAAGCGATGATCTGGGAGTCCCTATGGGAAGCTAGCAAAATGAGGAGAAGAAGTATGTGGTTGATCTACAACATAATGAAAGACGATCGGGACTCCCATCCCTAAAGGGTAAGGAAGAACAACATGAGTGTCGAAAGTGTCAAAAGGTGCTATGAATGGGACAACTCATGTGGGTGAGAATGCTACCGGGTTACAGTACTAGAGATGCAAAGGGAGGTGTGAGTACTACAGAGCCAAGAATGGGTACCCTAGAGGCCAATATCAGAGGGTGTGACTGGAAATGTAAATTCAATACAGCGGGAGAGACTACATGCCAGTGCTAAATATATACCTGAAGGAATGATGTTGAGAGACGATGATCACATACCTGCACGTAGAACAACCAAATACCCAAAGTGAACAATATCTGAAGAGAATCTAAGATATGAGCATGTGTTAGATAAATGTGACAATGCGTGTGTGTACCTGACCATGATGTGAAAAAAAGGCACCCCGGGGGCTCAGGATGAAAAGCGGCCCAAGGACAGCTGTGATGTAGGTGGCGGGATGCTGATCCCGTGGCTGAAGACGGTTCGAAAAATGGACGCCGTGGGTTCCCGGAATGGTGAGTGGAAGTTTGGCAAAAGGCCTATATATAGCTGTAGGGCCCACATTTCCACCTCACTTGTACCTGCTTCTACAGTGAGTTTTCGAGAAGATTGAGAGGAGATTAGGTGATTCGGGGAGCACGAGGTATCCGATTGATGGTGTGCAAGTTGCAGGTTAGTGTTCTGATCGTCCTGCATAGAAATAGGTTTCTAATTTTTGGGAAGGGTAGGTACGGGGGGGCGTACAGGGGTTTAGAGGGGTTTTTTGGTAGGGTGTGGGCCCACATGCACGGGTGATTCAGTGGAAGGCACGCATGTGTGTGCGTCTGTCCACTGAATAAATGCGCAGTGGTGCGCGTGAGGGGGAATTTAAGGCGCGCCCTAGGGTACTGAGATGTGGCACGGGCCTACGGGCCGAAGTATATTGTTTGTATGTAAACATTCGGATGGCCTGAGGGGCCCATATATATTGATGAGTATACATGTTTTTGAGATCCAAATGTGGTGTACATGTGTTTTTTGTTGATGATGATGATGTTTATTCTATCTATATGCTATGACAGGATGTATGAGATGTTTATGTATGTGTATCTTGATGTGATATATGCCAATCTAACACCATGTTAGCTATTTCATCTATTGTTTGATTCAATTCTCTTGGAATATGTGTAAATGTAATGGAATCAAAATGTCGAGATAATAATCTAACCTGTAGGTATTTGCGAAAGAGGCATGGATCGCGTACACGGTACACATTGTTGAGTTGGAGAATGACTAGTTGGGAGTCGAGGAAAACGCTAGGGTGACGAATATGATGATGTTGGGTGTCGGTTAGGAGGCCAATGATAGCAGTGTATTCGGCTTGGTTGTTGGTTGCTGGTCCCAAACATATGCCGCTTGAATGTAGCATTTCATGTGATGGGGTGTAGAGAGCCCAAGCAGCTGAAGTGAGATTTTGTGTCCAACGGCTGGCACCGTCAGCGTAACCAATGTGGTAAGCTGGTGGAGGAGTCATATGTCAATAGCACAAAGGATAGTTTAGACAAGAGGAGAAAAAAGATTAAAAACGCTAGAAAAGAAAATAACCTAAAGTAGTATGACTACTTCTAAGCATAAAATTTCTTGAGGTATAACCCATTGACGGGTTCCTTGAGTGAGAGGCCTTCGGGGGAGGCTAGTATGTATGTGCCTTTGGTGAGGCAATGTTGGATGATGTAAGGGCCATGCCAAAGTGATTCGAATTTTCCATGGCCAAAGGTATCATGAGCGATATCATAGGCTAGGACAAGGTCACCTTCGCGAAATGATCGAAGGTTGACATGGCGATCGAAGGTAGTCTTGGATCATTTTTTAGCTGCCTCGTTGTTCTTTAATAAGGATCGACGATCTTCATCCAGTGACTCCAATTTCAGCAAGTGCTGCTCCATTGGAGCAGTGTCAGGTAAAAGCTCGATTGCGGTGCGTAGGGTGGGAATTTCGCACTCGATGGGAAGAGTTGCCTCGACCCCATGGACTAAATGAAATGGCGTGAAACCCGTAGCGGTCTTCACTGTTGTTCGATAAGCCCATAGCATGGAAAATAACATATGATGCCAATTGGTTTTATGTTTATTAACCGTGTGTTGTAACATGGTCTTGAGGACTTTGTTTACTGCTTCGACCTGTCCATTTGACTGAGGGTAATATGGTGAGGCAAACTCGTGAGAGAAGCCTAACTGAGATGAGAGTTCGACGAAGATCTCATTCTCGAAGTGTTTCCCATGGTCGTAAACAAGTTGGAGTGGTACGCCAAAACGTGATATGACATGGTTAAAGAAAAAACGCGCTGCAGTGTCAGCGGTGTTGTTGAAAGTGGGCATAGCTTCGGCCCATTTGGTGAAGTAATCAACAGCGACAACAATGTATTTGTGACCATTGCTGGAGGGGGGATTACAAGTCATAAAGTCAATGCCCCATTTACAAAAGGGGCCTGCAGTAATGACAGGGTGAAGAAGGGCAGGGGGAGCGCGGGCTTTGTTGGCATAGAGATGACATTGCTCACATCGTTTCACGGCATGAATGCAATCGTGGAACAAGGTAAGCCAAAAGTAACTGGCCTGGATAATATTTTGCGCGGTGGAGATACCAAAAAGATGGCCCCCACATGCACCGTTGTGGCAGTCATTTAAGACTCTATCGGCCTCGTCAATAGTCAAGCAGCGACGAAGAATGGTGTCAATGCCCCGCCGATATAGGATGTCTCCGATGAGGAGATAGCGGGGGGGCTGATGGCAAATACACCATCGATCATCTCGTGAAAGGTGCTGACCGAAATTTTGAGTTCGTAGGTAGACGAGAAAGTCACTATACCAAGGATCATCAGAAGCGATGTAAAAGAGATGTTTGTCAGGAAAGTCAGTATTGATGGGGGCGCTGGGTGTGTCAGAGGGGAGGGCCGTGAAAAGTTCGGCGAGAACGAGGGCCTTCTTACTCTTAGGTGTTGAGAACTCGAGGTCGTACTCCTGAAGGATAATGATCCATCGAGCGAATTTTCTGTTAACTTGGCGACGACTGAGCAAGTATTGCATAGGGTTGGAATCTGCGACGACCTTGGTGGTGCGAAGAAAAATGTAATGGCATAGTTTTTGGACTACAAGGACAACTGCAAGAGCAAGTTTCTCTTCATGTTTGTACTTCAGGGGCGGTCCTGAGAGGTTATTAATGACGTAGTAAATGATGTGTTCACGATTGTCATCTCTGAGCTGGACGAGAACGCCGGCTACTGATACAGTTGATGCTGATACGTAGAGAATGTAGTCGTGATTGTAGTCAGGTGCACTAATCAGAGGTGCATTGGAAAGCGCCTCTTTAATATCGTCAAATGACTGTTGGGCATAGTCGTCCCAGTGAAAGGGGATTTCGTGACGTAGTAAGCAAAGGAAACCATGTGCGCGTATAGCATAATCAGGAACAAAGCGTCGTAGAAAGTTAGCTTTGCCCTGTAGACTTTGCAGTTGTCGCAAATTTCGAGGAGGTGGAATTTCGGTGATGGATTTTACTTTGAGGGGGTCCACAATGATACCACTTTGGGAAATGATAAAACCGAGGAGGCGCCTTACGGTGACGCAGAACACACACTTGAGAGGATTCAAGCGGATGTTGTACTGACGACACCATTGAAAGATGACTCGTAAATCATCGAGGTGTTGGGAACGCTTCTTGGATCGAGCGGTGAGGTCGTCCAAGTAGGCGAGGATGATTGTAGCCAGATCATGAAAGATGTATGTCATGGTCCGCTGGAATGTTGTGCCAGCATTTTTGAGGCCGAATGGCATGAAATGATATGCAAATGTATCCCACGGGGTAATGAATGCAGTTTTGTATTGATCGGCTAGGTGGATTTGAATTTGGTTATAGCTAGAGAATCCATCCATAAAGGAGAGAGCCTCATGGCCGGCACAATCGTCGATAATTTGATCGATGAAAGGCGTTGGAAAGTTGTCCTTTGGACATGCATTATTGAGGTCGCGAAAGTCGATGCAAACGCGAATGGTGCCCTGTTTGTTGTCGACGGGTACAGGGTTGGAAACCCATGAAGTGTAAGCGATGGGGTAGATGAATCCGACCATACGTAATTTATCAATTTAAGCTTTGATAGTCGCGGCCTTGGATGGGTGTAGCAGTCATTGTTTCTGGCGAACAGGGGCGATGTCAGGCCAGGTGTCGATGTGGTGCTCGACAATAGAGGGATCTAGGCCAGGCATCTCTGTGTATGACCAGGAAAAGATATCTCAATATTCTTGAAAAAGGGTTTTATATGCCATGATTTCCTGAGGAGTGCAAGCTGCTCCAATGATGATTTCTTCGACGATACCCGGTTTAATGGAAATGTCGATTTTGATGGTGGGGGAAATGTTGGCCAGATTACCTTCTTCAAAAGCATCAGGTGCAGGAATGGGATTGTTGAACCAATCGATAGTCCCTGATGGGATAAAGTCTTTGGTTTCGACCGTGTAAATGGGATTGTGGCTAGGAGGCATGAGGACTTCCTGCGGAAGGAAGAGAGCACGATGATGTAGTGCATCCCAAGGGGAGTCCGGGCATTGTAGTTCTTCCAGTATGTCTTCGTCGCATTGAAAACGATGGGAATATAATGGATTGTGAGGAGTGATCTCGGTGATAGGGTGATTGCCCCCTGCTAAAGAAGCAAAGGGGGTATCCCGAGGGGATGGTGAGGGTTCACTCGACATAAACCATATATTGAGGTACTGAGAAGTACCCGTAGTAGTGGGATGGAGAGTCTCCGTAGGGGGTTGAGTGGGAGAGTTGTGTGGGTTACGGGGTAAATCCTCAGATACGTCATCTAAGAACCATGGAGGCGTAGGGAGTGCCTCAGGCTTGAGAGAAATGACATGTAGATCTGCTAGTGGCGAAGTCAGGTCAACTACTACCTCGGTGGGTCGGTGCAGTAGGGCCAACTGACGTTGCCTATATTCTATGATCATAGGACACTGGTAGGTGAAATGAGCCAATGAATCGCAAAGAGAGCAAGGGCATCTCATGCGTTCATTGACGGAAGTGGTGACATAGCGAATGTCAGTGATTTTTGTTGTGGAGGACGTGGCAGGGTGTGGGTTGTTCTGAAAGTCTTGGCTTATGATAGCCAATGCCTGCCAGAAATGAGGCAGTGTCGGACAATGATGGGTGTAATGGCCATATTCATAACAGATGGGACACGTAAATTTGGTCCTCAACCCTTTACTACTGGAAGGTTGAGTGGAAGCATTAGTAATGGGTGGTGTGGGGGTTGGATTGGGGGGAATCAAATTCCGTAATTCTGGTAATGATGGGCAGTTGTTGGTTTGGTGACCCTCTTTGTCACATAATGCGCAAGGTGGTGAGATGCGCGGGGGAAGTGGAGCTGTGGGATCCTGCTTCTTTCTCCTGCCCCCAGCGGTAACAGGGGGGGTAGGGAGTATGGGGGTGTTGGGGGTAGTGGGGGTGAGGACATGAATCGTCATGGGGAGTCCTTTCTGTGGGCGAGGGACCATCTCAGGTGGATGTAAGTACCACACTGGGATGGCTAACACCATATTGGGTAGTGTGAGCGTTGCGGCTACTTGAAAAGCTTCTATACCGGGTGGAGGGTAAAATAAGGGAATTTGAGTGAGGGGTCAAGGAACTGTCTCCCAAATGGGACTAGGCCCTTGAGGAGATGTGGATGTGTGGACCGTAGGGGTCAATGAGTGTGCATGAGGCTCCTGTGGGAGTGATGCTGCGACTGTTGAGACGTCAGGAATGACTGAAGCCTCCTGAGGAGGACAAGCATCCTCCTGGTGAGTTTCGTTAGATGAGATGACGCATACTTAACTAGGGGGAAGGAGTGGTGGTTCTCCATGGTATGTCCCTAACAAGGATGGATCTTTGAAAATCCCAGGACCCATCTCGACGAGTGGATATACGTCTTTGTTGGTATGAATGAGAGGAAAAATGTTATCGAGGGCAGATGGGTTCGGCTCGTAATGTGTGACTTGGTCAATGGTTACAATCTTTCCATTGTGTGGGAACATGATTGTCCTAAAGACTGATGATGCCACTGCCTTCATAGCGTACATGTAGCTACGTCCGAACAAGATATTGTAATCGAGTGTGACGTTGATAACTTCGATATCAATGAGAATGGTTTTGCCTCCGAGTTCAATGGGGACATTTTGGAGGAGCCCTTCAGGAGATGATGGTCGTCCGTCATAAGCTCGTAATGTGATGGCGGATGGTATTAGTTCCAGAGAACCAAGTTTCTTCCATACTGTTTTGGACATGATGCATGTAGATGCCCCTTCATCGATGATACATCGATGGAGGGTGATGTTCCGTATTTTTACTGGTACTTGAATAGCAACTGCGGCGGGAAGACGTGGTTCGCAGCTATCTAGGTCAAAGGTGATGAGTCGAGTATCAGTAGGGTCGACTGCCCCCAAGGCAGAAATTAATGATTTCCGCTGTGTGGGGAAAGTCTGGAGGACTTCCAGAATAGACATGGCAGTCGGGGATTGTGCTAAGTCATCTACCAAGCTGTAGTTATGAGCTGCCCTAGCTTGTGGATTGTGAACATTCCTGCGCAAGGGGATGCGAGGGATGCATAATGGTGGTTCGGAAGAAGGGCGAGGGATCATCAACAGGGGTCCCATTGGTGTAGGGTTTGTCTCTGGAAAGATAGAAGTAGACTTAGTTGTTGGAGGATACTGACGATTGCGTGTTTGCAAAAGAATTTCTTCCTCACTGGTGAGGAGAATTATTCATTCTGCTGGATTGTTGGGGTTGTGATATTGGCCCACCTGAGGTAGGGGATGCTGCATGTCCTGTTGGGTGTTTATGACACCTTGATGTGGGATAGGATTTTGCAGTACTGTTGGAGGGGGTTGTTGCGCGTATTGTTGTTGTGCCTGTTGAGGGGCAGGTTGCGCTGGGGAGGGGGGAAGGCTCTTAACATATTTCAACCTTTTGAAATCAGAAATCTGGGGGCAATGGTGAGTGTAATGACCGTACACACCACAAAGGGCACAAGGGTGGATGGTTTTAACAGTATTCCACCCTTAGCGTTTGTTGTTATTGCCCCCTTGGGGGTTTTGGTTCCCTTGGTTCTGGTTGCCCCCAGTGGGTTGATGCTGTGGGGGTTGATTCCCGCCTTGGCCAGGTTTATTGTTATTCATGTTCCTTCCTTTCCTCTTGGTATTGTTCTATGGGTGAGTCAGATTGGCTATGTTCAACTATTCAAAATTTTTGTATTGTTGAGCAGCAGAGGGTTGAACAAAATTTACCCCCGCATGAGGATGTGGGGGAGCCATGGGTTATGGAGGACTCGAAAAGGGAAAGTAGGGATTATATGGTGGTGCCGCTCCATAAGGTACGTAGGAAGTCAGAGTGCTTTCACTAGTACTATAAGCTGATGTGGAGGGAGTACCACTGGTGTTTGGAGGAGGTTGATGTATGGGGCGTGTCGGGGGTGGTCCACTGATGGGTGGAGGTATAGCGACAGGATATGGCTGTTGATAAGTGGGTGGGGGGTAATAAGATGTGCCCCCATATGTTGGTGGGTATTGAGGCGTTCCATACATCGGTGGGGGTTGGGGTTGTGGACTATGGTGTGTGGTGGCACCTATTAGTCTATCTACTGAGTGAGACATCCCAGGTTTGTCTTGACCAAATGGCATAGGTTTCAGAAGATCAGGAAGTACCGTGTATAAGTATCTTGACTGTGCATAGATGAGGTTTTATTGTTGGGCTTTACTGATGGCTTCCTCTTCAGATTGAGGGAAGGTGGAAGCGACATCCTTACCAAGGAGAGCGAGAAGTGATCTAAGAAACCAGTCGAGGCATTGCTGCTTGGTGGTTTCTGCTTTACACAAACTACGTCGCCTACGCCACTCATGAATGCGGTCAGTGATGTGGGTGGCTGAGGTTTGTTTGAAGTTGGACAGTAGTTCTAGACCATTTTCATGGTGGATGGGTAATTATAAGAAAGTTAAAAACGCTTTGGCCAATGACTCAAAGGTTGTGTGGGACCCTGATTTTTCTTCGACATACCATTTGGCTGATGGGTCGGTAAGTGTGCGTTGAAAAAGTCACAATCGGATGGAATCATCCATAATGCTATTGGAAGAACACCATAGATGAAAGGTCATGACATGATTGGCGGGGTCATCCCCTGCCTTCCCTTCAAACTTTGGTATGTCTGAAGGAAGTTTGGTTGGCATTGCAGGCCATGTGGCGTCATGCAATATAGGATCATTAGTGAGCTTGGTGAGATCCGGAATGTTGAGAGAGGCCAAGTATGGCATCTGTAATGGGGGTCGAGGGTTAGCTCCGGCCATGGTGTGTTGTGAACCTGACCCTTGATGGGGACTAGGTGGGTTGGTGCTCCCTCCTTGAGAGGAAGTGGGTCCCCCGCTTTCGTGAAAAGGAGAGTGAGTGAAAGTATGTCCTTGGGAATTGGACCCAAGTAAGGTAGAACCAAGCAAAGCTGATCCTAATATGGTAGCACTCATAGGAGTGTGTGAAGGAGGTACCGATGAACGAGTACGACCAAATACTCCCCCTAAGATTGGAGGGAGGTTGAGCAAGCGTTGTGAATGATGGGGGTTCTATGGTTCCCCTATGATGTCAGACTAATTGTGTGAATGTGTGCAACAAGTGGTGAGAGAAAATGTAGAACCAAGAGTCTTTGCTGAATGTTTACACAATATATATATCAAAGTCAAACTATAATCAGATGTGCATCATACATAAATGAGAAAGAAGCATATATGTGGGTAAGAGGGTTTTGTCTACGTGGGGGAATCAAAAGAAAGCAAATACTCGTGTCCTAAAAGACGTAACGTCCTTCCTCTCAAATAGCACTGGACCTTCCAATAGCTCTCAATAGTGGGGTCTGAAGTCACCGAACGAGACACTAGTGAAGGATGAAATAACTGGTTATAATGAGGGGTAGAGGGGGCAATATACTGAAAGAGCTAGCGATACTTCCCAATAGCCACACAAAATCCAATCAAGGTGCGATTGCAGCCCACAATCGCCACCTGGGTAGATGTCCTAAAGTTGGTCACTAAGTACCTCAGTCCAAGTGCAGCATTTAGATTTTCAGCCTAAGAAATGGGTCATGGGCTGGATCCTGTCCAAGAGGTGGGTGCCTCAAGGGGGGACACACAGAACAACTGGACCTCGGCCTTCGAACCTTCACGGGTATCTCCCTGCCTTATGGTGATTGGAACATTGGAATTGGAGGATTTGAAGTTCCCTATTTGTCAACTTCTATGTCTGAAAATGTGAGGACCAGATAACGGGGGGTTATTTGGATGCCTACCCCCGAAATCCTACCTAGACTAAAATTTTCTTTTGGCACCTCCTGTGGAGGACAACTTAGTGAGTAGTTTAGAAAGATTTTAGATGAAGTTGTTTTGTGAGGCTGGGGGTGAAAACCAACCTCGTTTAATTAAAAGTGGGATTGGATAGTCCAATCAAGAAAAGATGGGGTGTTTTCAGAATCTGTTATGAGGAGACCTACTTAGACCACCACATTTCGAGATGAGGCTATGTGAGTGAGAAAGTGGCTTTTGTGTGTGAGTGAAAAGTGTACCAAATTTTAGTTATTTAGATGTCACCTTGCAACATGTGGACGTCGCTTGGTCCTTTACAAGATTTTGATTACCTAATTAGCTAGATGTCATTGGTACAACCTTGCGGAATTTTAAAATCCCTAGGAGACTAGCATGTGGACATTGTGGTCCGTTACTATCCTTTAACTCCCTATGTGTGATTTAATCTAGAAAAAGCATGAAACTATCCTAGATTGAACATGTGGGCATGTGTGGGCCCGTTACAAACTTTTAAACTCTCCTAGTTTTTTGATCTAAGAAAGCAGAAATTCAAACACTACTCTAGCTTTGTTGACATGTGGGAATGTATGGGCCCGTTACAAGAATGTGTTTGAAAATGAAACTAAGAGGGGTCCCAAAAGGGCCTTTGTCCTCTCCTAAAAGTTTTGAAATTTTGTTTAATGGAGATGAGATCGTTTTCGCAATCCTTTTCTGGTTCTCAAGATCGCTTGATGGCGCAAGAGAAGAGCATACTCAAGATTGTTACTTGCAACTTCTAGTCCCAAAATGTGAGTTTAGATTTGATTAGAATTGATGTTCAACTTAGATTTATAAATCAAAGCAAGCCATCCATGTGGAAAAAATCAAATAAGGGAAAATGATTTTTATCCACCTAAGTGCCTATGTTTGTTTGATTATCCCCTTTATAAGTTGACGGGTCTAAGTGGTGCAGTATTTAGAGCATGCATATCATCATTATTAAGAAGGAAAAATGACTTTCCCCACATCCAAGAGCTTACAATGTCAAATTTAGATCACATGCGTGCCACACAGTGCATACAAAGGCGCACAGAGCGCACGGGCGCTGTAGGAATTGAGATAAAAAGCGCATGCGCGCAGAGAGAAAGTATTGCACAGGCGCATGCACGCACGATGCACGCCTGTGGGGTAAAATAACCATGCACTTGTGACAAAAAAACTGAGAAGAAAAATCCGGATGGATTTCTCCCAATCTTTTGGTGAATTGACTGGTTAGCAGGTCGGCAGAGGCCGGTTTGTGAACCTGCAAGTTAGTGAAATCAAAAGGAAAGCAAAATGAACCCAAATGAGGGAGGAATTGATACCTTCTCCCCAGTACGATCGCCAATCTATTTGCACCCAATTAGTCACTTGATGAGAAAATAAAGAGTGCTTACATGCCCAGTTGGGCTCTGCTAGGCATGACAGCTGTAAAAGGAAAGGTTAGAAAGAGAAACAACAAACTTATAAACAAGAATTAAACAAAAACCAAATGAAACTATGAGCATAAGAAAAAATGAAAGATAAATACAAATGGACCGATATCACCAATGTATAAGCTGATCTTATTGATGAAATCCAAAGGCACAATGAAGAAAGGGGACTTGGGTCCCTTCTTTCTCCAATAGAAGGCTCTTGAGGCCCTCACTTGATTGCTCTCCTTACAATGAAAAGATGAAAATGTGGGTGAAAGAACTCCAAGCTTATCCACTCAAGAAAGAGGTGGAAATCCCTATGAAATGGTGTTGATTATGTGTATTGCCAAAGAATGAATCCTTAGCAATCTTAGCAGCATAACAATGCATAGAATTCCTTGAGAAAGTGATGGTTATTCATGGCTTTTTATAGCCTAGCATTGGGTTATTATGTGACCTCTTTGGAATGTGAAAAGGGGCTCTTTAGGGCACAATTAGGTCTTTGACCAGCCCACCATGCAGATTGAGCTTGGATTTGGTGTCAAATTGACTTGGGAGCTGATCCATTAGTGGTTGGGAGGCCGACCAATTTCAATAAATGCGTCGTTTAGCAGGTGCACGGGTTTTTCTCCCAACATCCGCGCATCATGCGCATATGCACGCATTGTACGTTTTTGTTACACGCATATGCGCGCACACCCAGGTTCTGTAAAGCGCCCTTCAATTTTTTGGTCATTTTATATAGTTTTTGACCCTTTTGCCATGTTGTGGAACTAATCCTGTGCCATAAATGACTTCAGTCCTGTTTTGACGATGCGGATTTCTTGTCGCCATGTGCTGACAAAATTTCAGTGATAATAGAGACACAGTCCAGAAAGAGGATGAAATTCCTCCAAACTGATAATGGAGGAGACTATGTAAATCATGAGATCCATAATCTTTACCATGAGGTAGGGATTCATTTGTAGCACACAGTTCCTTATACTCTGTAGCAAAATAGAGTTGTCGAGGGGAAAAATAGATCTCTAAAGTTGATGGCATCTTGCATGTTTCATGCAAATTCACTACCACAGAGACTATGGGTCGAAGAAATTAACTGTGTAACATAAATCCAAAACATATCTCCCCATATATTTATCAAGGATAAGACCCCCTATGAGGCTTTGAGTGGCCTCAAACCGGAAGTGACCCACTTTCACATTTTTGGTTCACGTGCATGGGTTGAGATTCCCTCTGAAAAGAGAAAGGCACTTGATCCACATAGCACTGAGTGTATTTTTTTTGGATACCCTGATGGTAGGAAGGGATATAGGCTTATTTATCTTAGACCGGCTCATCATTGAGTGTAGTGTCCAATTCGAGGAAAGTGTCTTGCATGCACCTCAACAACTGCATGTAGACACCTTCAATCTTCCACCTGTCCAAGATGATGAGCATACACATGTCGAATCCACTTCAGATGAGAGTTCTGATTCAGAGGACTCAGATAATTAATATTCAAATTTTGTACATTCATATGTAGAGTCAGAGCATCTAGATGCAGTTGGAGAGCTAAAGCAGAGGCCCAAGTCAGGACATACTACTCTTGAGGATGCCAGGGATCTCGTTGGTGATCCATCCGACACTAGGAGGACTTGATCTGATTTCAAGGATCCTCCTAGTGCACTCACTTCCACTGAACCAATTCCCTCGAGGCATCTTTTCTTGGTTCAATCTTCAGATCCAGAGTCCTATGGTGAGGCTCCTAGAAATCCCTTTTGGGAATCTGCCATGAAGGAGGAGTACAAATCCCTCCTCGAGAACCAGACTTGGGATATGGTTCCCCTTCCTTCTGGGAGGAAAATTTTCAGATGCATATGGGTCTACAAGACCAAGAGCACACAGATGGATGGATTAGCATATACAAAGCCAAGCTTGTTGCCAAAGGCTTTCAATAGGGTCATGGTATTGACTATGATGAGAGATTTTCTCCAGTAACGAACATGAATTCCATATTATTGGCACTTTCCATTGTGGCAGTGAAGGGATGGGAATTCCATTAGATGGACGTGAAGAATGCATTTCTTCATGGTGATCTCTCTGAGGATATTTACATGGAGCAGCCCCAAGGATTTATGTAGGACTCATCTTTGGTCTGTCGAATGAAGAAGTATCTTTATGGCCTAAAGAAAGCTTTGAGGGCATGGTATGCCAAGATGGACTCCTACTTGCTGTCACATAACTTTGTACATTGTAAATTATAACTGAATGTCTACATGCTCAGGACAACGGATTCACTTCTACTTTTAGTTATGTATGTTGATGATTTGATGATCATCGGTTTCTCGACATCAACTATTTTTGCATTCAAGAGGATTCTACATGACATGTTTTTTATGACAAACATGGGTCCGCTACACTTCTTCCTTGGAATCCATATTAGTTAGGATACATCAGGCATCAAACTATCTTAGGCCAAGTATGCATGAGATCTCCTTGAGAGATTTCACATGACTGACTACAAGTCTTCTCCAACTCCTTTCCTATCAGAGGTTAAACTTGAGGATTGTGGGGAGACTCCACTAGTTGACAACACACTGTATAGACAACTAGTGGGGAGCTTGTTGTATCTCAAACACTCCTGACTAGACCTCTGATATGGATTTGGCATAGTTTCCAGGTTCATGTAGGAGCCGCATGAGCTAAATTGGAAGGCTGCAAAGCATATCCTTCAATACGTACAGAGCACCATCACCTTTGGGATTCATTATGCAATAGACTCTACATTAGATCTCATCGAGTTTACTGATTCTGATTGGGCTAGCGATAGCACTGATTGTAATTCCACATCTGGTTACTCACTTAGTCTTGGTTTCGGTCCTATCTGTTGGTTGAGAAATATTCAAGCTGCCATTTCTCTATCTTCAACTGAGGAAGAGTACATAGGGGTAGTTAACATAACCATTCAGGCTATGTGGCTACAACATTTTCTCACTTAGTTGGGCATTCAGTTTCATTGGTCAATCGTCATTTGGTGTGACAACCAAAGAACTCTGAAGTTCTGCAGAGATCTAGTTCAGAGGCAGCGAACGAAGCACATCGAGATCCACATGCACTACATCCATAACTTAGTACATGAGGGGATCATCTACTTACAGTTTTTTCCTTCAGTAGAACATACGACAGGCATATTCACAAAGACCTTCACTGAGCACATACAAGCTTGTCTTGGAGTGAAGGACACAATTGCCTAGCAACTATAGTTCTTATTTTTACATACATTGTACCTTGAGGGGGCATTTTTCCAATGAGGTTTTCCCTCTTTCCCCACTCTATTTTAGTATATCTTTTGTATTTGGGTACCTAACATGGCCTCGTTGTCGAGACCCATTGTTTATTTTCACCATAGTGATGTTCAGAGGGGGTGTTGGAGTTAGTTCACACACACCTAGGATTTATTTTTCCTAAGGTTTTTCCTTGTTTATTAGTCATAATTAGTCAATACCTAGTCTCCTATATTTTAAGGGAGAATATTCCACTGGAGAATATTTTCTTTCAGTTGACACTTTAGTTTGACTAGTTGAGTTGATTTCATATATTGCATTGGTTTTGTCACCATGCAACATTGGGATCATCACCAGCTAATGCACACTTGCCTTGGGATCATCACTAGAATGGTGCATTAACCTTGATTTCCTAAGTTAAATCCTTGCTACTCTTTATTCAGTAAGTTAACTGAAGACTAGTTGACTAGTTAACTCAACTAGGTGGCAGTTCACTCTCGTAACTGCCTCAGAGACTAGACTAGGTGGCAGCTCATTCTAGTAACTGTTTGTGTGTCTCTAGATCACTCTAGACCACCACTATGGAGCATTGGTTCTCCTCCAGTGCGCACTCATTGAGTTATACAGAGCATATCATGTGTAAATTATTCATTATTCACAATGGTTAATGATAATTCTTTCATTCTTTCTCTCTTTCTTCTTCTTTCTCCAATTCTCTCTGCAAATGTGTGTATTATTGTTTAGCTAGATCTATTCTGTGTAGGTTCAACACATTTACATTCTTAGTGTGGTCGGTGTGTTCAAAAATTCATATCAAAGCAGGCCTTCGTCATAAGGCTTACAATCTTGAAGGAGATCCATGGACACACAAATGGATGAACATGCAGATGAAGTTCCCTTCTTTCATGAGATAAATTAATCATCCTACAGAATAGAAATGAAAGGGTATTTGAAGGAAATATTAGGTGTTTGGAACACATTTGTTGGTGGATTAGTTCCCTTGAAGAATAAGTCAAAATTTGTATCCCAAAAGGAAGAAAAGAAGAACAATGTATTGGCAGTGAAGATCATCTCCAATGGAATCTCAGGTTCTGTCAAAGAAAGAATAGGACAACATTCCTCCACCAAGTACCTATGTATGGAGATAGAGAAGGTATATCAAGACAAAATAAAAGAAGCCAAAGATAATTCCATCAAGGAAAACGAAGGTAAAGACTCTCCAAAACAGTGTGATTACAATAATTCCAAGTGTGATAATGTTGAATGTTGTCCTACAAATGAAGAAGAATATCTAGAAGTAGTTTGTGTAGACTCAACTAACAATTGTCTTATAAATGAAGAAGAAGAATTGTTGAAGTTTAAAATAATTTTTTTATATGAGTTAGATGATGTTATCATGGAAATAGTGCATTATTAAAATATTTTTGAGTATATTGAAAATACACTAAGGAAGTCCTAGAAAAGTACCCAAGGCATACCATGACACTAAAAAAATGCTCAAGAAAAAGGAATAAAGTAAACTGACCCAATTAGAAGAAAAATAAGAAGAGATCAAGAGACTAAAGAATGAAATAATTAGTCAAGAAAAAGAATAAAAGAAGGTAGATGATGAGCTTAGAAAACCCTTTAAGTCAATGTCAATTTGAAGACCCAAATTGAAGAAGCGAAAAGGATAAACGAACTATTGAAGAATTAGGTAAATGAAAATGAAGAAGTGTGTCATAAGATGGAAGTAAAAGTTGTTGATCTCAAAAGGAAAGTAGAGAAGTAAAACACTCATTCAAGGTCATGAACAACACAACAATATTGGATGAAATATTGGATAGTCAAATATCACTAAATGATAAATTTGGTCTTGGATACAACAAGGAAGAAACACACTCTGAAGCTACAACTTATAAGAAGTATGATGTAGGTCCTTCATTTTAAAAAGGTGGAATTCAAGTTGCAAGTCAATAACCTTTACAAAGCAATAAAATATTCATAATATCAGAGCAAGAAAGACATGAAGAAGCAAGTCCTACACCTCAAAGAAAGTTTAGAAGAGAGACACCTTCAAGGTGGACACAAAAGTAAAGGTATGAAAATGTTTTCAATGGTCACAGTTTCTCATGTAATGATTATGGTCATAAGGCTTTGGAATACAAACATTATGCAAGCAGGTATTTTGGAATATTCAACAACATCATAAGATGTTGGAGATGTAATCAAGTGGGACACATTGTTGCACATTGTCACACCATGAGATGTTACAGTTGCAGTGGGTTTGGCCACAAATCCAAGGATTGTTGGAATTCAAGGAGACAGACAATGAGGAATAATTCTTACTATATGGAAAGAAGAGAAAATCAAGCATGGAAGAAAGACAATGTTGAAAGGATGAAAACTTAGAAAACCAGTGTTGAGAAACTAGGACACTCTCAAAAGTGGACGAAGAAGAGTGAAAAACAAGACATGAATGAAGGCATAAAGAATGAGGAAAGATTTACATTTTTTTAGGAATACATGGGTTCATGTGGGAGCAGTCGCGTACATACACGAGGTGACCTATAGAAAGGTCACATACATACATGAGATGTCTAAGGAACAAGCTGCATACCTGTGGTAAAACCTTCAAAAAGGGTTTGGACTAGATTACAGAAGGTAAGCAATCCTAGGTCATCAGAGATCTGATGTTACAGGTCAGAAACAAAGCTACATGTATACTTGTATGTGTGTTTGATCAATGTATGGTGATAATTTATGGTTAATTTTGGAGTATAATCTTGAGTCGTATCTTGAGTGCATGATACAAATCCTAGTGTATGGATTGAGTCATTTCTGTTAGGGAACATTGATGGCTATGTTCAATATTTATTAGTAAGTTTATGACACTTTGTTTATGAAGTATAACATGGGTAATATGGTACTAGATAGAGATACTTCATTGATCTATTAAGGCATATTCTTGGCACATGTCTAGAGGTATTACTGCTACATTATACTTGTTGTAGTAAATGATGTTTGAGGAATATCTATTGTATTACATGGATGGTACATTTGTTATCTCTATTGATACATATTGAGATGTATTGTGAGAATTTTTTGTTATCGGTCTAGCTATTTGATTGGCACATACATGAGGCTTGGTATATTGTATCTTGGTGACATAGAGGAGCATGCTTGAGGTGTGTGTTTGAAGTTCTTGGTATATGACTTGAGGCACATCATTGGATGCATGGTTCATGTTGGTTGAGGCCTACTTGTTGTGATACATTGCGGGTACATCTCTTGGATACATTCACACATGATTTATGCTACTCGGTTGAAGCATATAATGAGTGATATGAAACTTGTTTGAGGTACATGGTTGGCATGTTGTATGGTTGATAATTTTATTGGTGCATTTTTATGAGGCACTTGCTCGTGATATATATACATGATTGGTACACATTTGACACATATTCTTGGAATATGGTTGAGATACATTTCATGGTATATGATGCATGGATGATGTGTATGGTTGGAACATGTTATGGTGATGTTTGTACATATTGATGAGTCACAACTTGGTCTATCAATGATACATGATTGGTACACACTTTTTACATTGTTAATGTTGGACATATTATCATTGATTTCAACAACTGATGTCTTTACATTATAATGATGAGTCAGTATGAAAAAATAGATGAAAATCCATGTACAGAAGGACTAACAAATCAAGAGATCAGGAAGTTTAGCGACTGAAAATGAGAAGCTTATAAGAGATGATGCACATGAAGCTCAGAAGGGAAAGGACAATCCAGAAACATAATCGAGATCGAAATCCCCACAGGAAAAACTAGGATTGTTGGATAAGAAAGTGCCAGATCAAGGGCAGGGATTGATTACAGAACGCGAAGGGAGAATTAAAATATACGTTATTTCCAATCCTGGAATTATTATGGATCATCAGATCTCATCGATTCAAATATCAACGACTGTGGTTAACTCACCAACAATAAAAAAACTTCAATTGCATAGTTTGGGTGATGAATTAAACCACACAAAAGTTATGGTTCCACAATCTACATCGACAATTGGTTCATGCTAAAGAAGGATCGTTATATGAAGTCTCGTTTCTCGAGGATTATTCTTCAGGGAATCTCACTATAGGAGAATTGGGAAGTGGGAAAGAAAATAAACCTGAAGTCCCAAAGTCTTGAACTTTTTCCAGCCATCGGATCTAAGGAGCACTTCGAGATCAATGATAGTTGTCAGATCAAGGTTTCCTAGCAGCAGTCAAATTCAGTGCTGAGCACTTCAGAGAAAAATGGTTCAAACAATATGAGTTCACCTGAAGGCCGGAGATCCTAAGTCATGGAGTAAGAAACATGGTACATACTTTGAGGCCCACGTCATCATATCCTACGTCGAAAAGGACATGTGGTTCATTAAGATGGTGACAAGTGTCAAAGTACAGTTAGCATTTTAGACTACATAAGTCACAAATTAGTGTGACACGTGGAAAACAGAATTAGGGTCCATGCCATATTGAGTGATTTCATTAAGACACATCACTCCAGGTTTACAACCTCTAGGGATGTTCAACTTCTCCTACTCGACAAATTCCTGAAGATCCGAAGTAAGATCTGTCTGTCTATCGAACAAGAAGATTCATGGTCAAGATCCTAAAAGGTGTAAAATGAGAAGGCCATTAACTAAGTGGCTTGTTGAGGTTACACAGAATGTCCACTCAACCATGGATTAAGACAGAACCATCTAATATATGAGTATATAGATAATACATACTTTAGAAAAATGTACTACAGAAGCTTGAAAGATTGCAGAGGCTGGAAGTCATGAAGGATGAAGTTATGAAATAATGATGGCCGTCCATATCAACCTTTGATTAAGTCATAGACATTGGATAAAGAAGTGGAAGTTTAGTGTATGTATTGAATCTAGACCATTGATTTGGTTCCAAGACTCATTCTAACCATTGGATTCATCCGCGTGAGAGGTAACCACTTCGGAAAGTTCATACTTCAGAATATTGGACGATTCTAAGAGAGAAATTGCTTGAAGTCCGAAGTCTGGATGACTTGGTTCTATCCCCTGGTCATGGATTACGAACATATAAGTCGTGATGTGCTGAGAAAATTTCTTAAATTAATAATATCGTGGTTTTGTGCATATGGTCATATGTAAATGGTTTGAAGGAAGTGCCTCTGCAGAATTTGATTTCTGCAATATTTGTATAAGCAATGGATCGGGTTAAAATATGAAATTGATCCACATCTATGATCAATTTATGAAAATCCTTCACGGTAAGGTTTGAATAATGACATAGATTATGGTTAAGTTAAATCAAGAGGTGCGATGGTCCAAACGAAAGGACACAATGCATTATAACTCATACCAGTTTGAAGATTATATAAACGAGATAAAATTGTGAGAGGAATTGTGCTTGCCAATGTCTTATTGAAGATCAAGAACAAAAGGAGACAAAGAAACAATTATGCAATCCAGTGTTTGATATAGATGACCTTTATTGGACTGTAGTAGATACATTGAAGATAAAATGAAAGAAGAAGAGAGAGAAGTAGTCAAGACATGATACATAAGTTTTCCATATTCAAAAATTAATGGTGGTTGGGTGGTGCAAGGGTAGGTTGAATCCTAAAGGGAAGTAGGTTCTTCCTTTTCAGTTGTAGCTGACTAAATAGGAGGTTATAACCTCCTACCAGTTGGTGTTGGTGAACAAGGGTGTGGGTGCATCCTGATCAGTGGGTATTGATATAAGAGGAAGAACATCTATGTAACTTGTAAAACATAGTTTGGAAGATAATAGAAAAGTGTTTGTGGTTTTCCCAATTGGGTTCCACAATAAACTATTGTCTTAAAATATTGATTGCATTAAAAGAAAAATAGGGAAATTGTTGTGTCACTAATTCACCCCCCCTCTCAGTGACATGATCGGGTCCTTCAATTGGTATTAGAGAGGATATATTCACTAAAGGTTTAAATCACTTGAAGAAAAATATACATCAGAATGGATCAACAGTTGAAGATGTCATTAAAAGTTCCCCTATTTGATGGTGAAGACTATGTTTTTTGGAGTGTTAGAATAAAAATATATTCGATGTCCATTGGACTAGAATTATGGACATTAGTTGAAAAAGGATATGATGTTCCAAAAGTCACTCCCACAGAAGCAAAAGACAAGAAGAAATTTTGGGAGCATGCAAAGGCTTTAAACACACTACAAGCTAGATTGAGTAAGAAGATCCTTACTAAAGTGATCAACTATTAAATTGCAAAAAAAAACTGGGATAAATTGAAAACTATATATGAAGGAGATTCCAAATTAGAGAGGGACAAACTTCAGACTCTCAAAGTACAATATGAAGGTCTAAAAATGAAATATTAAGAAAATGTCTTAGAGTAATTCAAAATACTTGATAATATTGTTAATGCAATCATAGGTTTGGGAGTAGAAGTGTCAGACAATTATTTAGTTGAAAATATAGTAATAACACTTCCTATGTTTTATAATCCTAAAGTGTCCACTCTTGAAGATCAAGAAAATATAGATCAACTCACTATGGATGAATTGTATGGAATCCTCATAGCCTATGAGTTAATATTAGGTCATGAGAGCCTTCCAAAAGGAGAGGCAACATTCAAGGTGTGCAAGAAAACAAAAAATCATAAGCAAAAACCTCAACCTAGCCATCATGAAGAGTCTAATGTAGAAGTAGCCAATTTATTAAAAAACTTCAGAAAGGATAAGGGAGGTACAAAGGAAAGCTACCTTTCAGATGTTTTAATTGTGGCAAGGTTGGCCACTTTGCAGACAAGTGTCCCTATCCCAAGGAGGACCATGAAGATGAAGAAGACACAAATATACAATATAAGAAGAAGGGAAAACCCAACTACAAGAAAAAAAATTACAAAGGGGAAAATAATTTTTACTCAAAAGAAGTAAACACCGGCTCATTTTAGTCTAGTGATAGTGATGATGATGAATTCCTTTTTCTAGGTATTGAAGAGCCTAATGAGATAGAATAAATTGAGCATGAGGAAGAGTCAAAAGATGAAGCAAAGGTTAATATGGAAGAAGAACTTCTCAGTGCCTTGGATGAATTAAGAAGATACAAAACCAGATATAGACAGCTGAAAATTTTTGTAGTTGAACAAAAGGAAAAACATGAACAAAAAGAAACAAGAGATGGAGAAACCCATGAGCAAATTGAAAAACCAAATCCTAGAAGAAAATAGGATGGAATAAAGTATGTAAAAGTCTCTTAAAAAGAAACAAATAGCCTTTGAAAGAATGGAGGCATAATTAGTTCACCTAAGAAAAGAACTTGATGCAAAACTTATTCAAAGAAGATATGAAAATATCTCTAAAATATTAGATAAGATTATTACCACAAAAAGGGATTCAGGTAACAAAAATGGAGTAGGTTATTATCAAGAAGAAAACCAAGTTAACTCAAAATCTTATGCAACTTCTCTCCTCAGTACTTTCAAGAAGAAAGATGAAGGAAAGACAAGTAATGATCAGAACTCCAGAGGAATATTTCCACCCATCAAGAAGGAATATAAGAAAACTCCAAAGAAGGTTTATCAAAACAGGTATCCTCATATTCTCCTTGTTTGTTGATTTGCATGCTCTAATTTTAGGCACAAAGCTATGAATTGTAGAGCACATGGAAGGAAAAATATGAGGGTTAATAACTATAACCTTAAAGATAACCAAACAATAAATCAAGTTAAAAGAAGAAATTATAACTCCTTTTCACCTCTACAATAAGGGAACCTAGAATTCTTAAACTGTCATAATTATGGACATTAATCTAGTAATTGTATATTAATGGAAGTCTTAGAAAAACCAAAGTTCATTAGAGAGAAAAATAATCTTTGGAAAGAAAAAACATCAAAAGAGGAATGTCTTATTTCCTTGAAAGGCCAAGATAAATAAGATCTATGGTATGTTGACAGTGGGTGCTCAAAACATATGACAAGTAACAAGTACAAGTTTTTGAACTTAAAGAAACAAAAGGGTAAAGTTACATTTGGTGACAATGCTTTAGGTAACATACTTTGGAAAGGTACTGTGAGTTTGAGAAAAGACAAAGACAAGGATGTGTTGCTTGTTGAAAAACTGAAACATGGCCTATTAAGTGTTAGCCAAACTTGTGATGAAGAGCACATTTTCATCTTTGATTCCCAAAAATGCAATATTAGGAGAGAGGACTCAGGAAAATTGGTTGGTACCACTCCTAAAATTCCCGAGAATGTATATATACTAAATACAAAATTGAATGAGGAGTGTCATATAAATTTAGTAGATAAAATTTGGCTATGGCATAGAAGGTTGGGGCACATTAACTTTGACAATTTAGTGAAAGTCAGAAATATTGGGGCAGTAAGAAACTTTCCAAAGATCATAAATCCCTCAAATCGTGTGTAGACACTGTCAACTACGAAAGAAAACTAGAATAAGGTTTAAAAAAAAAAGAATACTCAACCTCAAAACCTTTAGATCTTGTTCACAATGACCTCTGTGAACCTACAAGGACCAATATTTTGCAAGGAGAGTCCTACTTTATGCTATTCATTGATGATTTTACTAGAATGGGTTGGGTATGTTTTCGCAAGGAAAAATCAGAAGCACTTAACAAATTCAAAGCTTTTAAGGCCCTTGTTGAAAATGAAAAGGAGACAAAAATCAAATGTCTTATATCAGATAATGGTGGCGATTTCACTTTAAAAGAGTTTGATCTCTTTTGTTAAACCCATGGAATAAAAAGACAATTATGTGCTGCCAGAACACCTCACCAAAATGGGATTGTTGAGAGAAGGAATAGAACAGTCCAAGAGGCTGCAAGGACTATGCTCAATGAAGAAAATTTATCTGATGGATATTGGAGGGAATCTATAAGCACAACAATATACATATTGAACAGAGGTCAGCTTAGGATTAATAATAATATGACTTCTTATGAAATATGGTTTGGGAGAGCTCCTTTAGTAAAATACTTCAAGGTCTTTGGAAGTAAGTGCTACATCAAAAGGCTTGATGAGAATCTCAAAAAATTTGATACTAGATCTGATGAAGGTATCTTTTTTGGATATGCTTCTACCAAGAAATCATACATATGCTACAATATTAGATTACATAAGATTGTTGAGAGTGCATATGTCAAGGTGGATGATTTAAAAACAATAAGGATGAAACAACAAGAGACTATACTTGACAATGAAGATGATGATGAGTTAGTTGGTACAAAAATAGAAGAAGTTGAAGAAAATAAAGAAGAAAAGGAAGAGGATGATATGGATACTAGTGAAGACAAGAAATATATTCGAGAAGAAGAGATAAGAGAAGAATCCCCAAGAAGAGACACAAAGATACCCTCAAGAATGACTCAAAAGAATCATCCTGAAGAACTGATTATTGGAAATAAAAGGGATGGAGTGCAGACAAGAAGACAAATGTTGTATCAGACATAAATAGCACTTTTGTCACATATTGAGCCCAGATCAATCAAAGAGGCATGAAAATATGAGAATTGGGTCAATGCTATGAATGAAGAATTGGACCAAATTGAAAAAAATCAAACTTGGGAACTTGTTCCAAGACCAAAAAAAAATTTCATTGGAAATAAATGGGTGTATAAAAACAAAATGGATGAGAATGGGAAAGTAATCAAGAACAAAGCCAGATTGGTATGTAAAGGGTATGCTCAGGTTGAAGGAGTAGACTTTGAAGAAACTTTTTCACCCGTGGCTAGATTAGAGGCAATTAGGATGTTCTTAGCCTTTTCGAGCTATAAAAAATTTAAAGTATACCAGATGGATGTCAAATCAACATTTCTCAATGGAAAATTATAAGAGTAAGTCTATATTAAGAAACTAGAAGGATTTCAATTAACTAACAAAGGAGACTATGTTTGTAAACTAAAGAAAGCACTCTATGGGATAAAACAAGCACCCAGAGCATGATATGCAAGGCTAGATTCTAAGGCCTCAAAAGAGGATCAACATACAACAATATTTATTGTAAAATTGTTGGTAATAACATGATTAGTGTGGAAGTATATGTTGATGATATTATATTTGGCAGTGATGATGAAAAAATGAGTAAGGACTTTTCTAGGAGGATGCAACAAGAATTTTAAATGTCCTTTCTTGGTGAACTACAAATAGTACAATCCAAAAGGATATTTTTTTATCCATCAGTACAAGTATGTTAAAGATATACTTAATAAATTCTAGTTAGAGGATTTCAAACCTATTAGTACACCTATGACAGTTGGATGCAAACTAAGCAAGGAAGATGAGTCCAAAGTTGTAGACCCAAAACACTACAGATCAATGAATGGGAGTTTACTCTATGTAACAGCTTCCAGACCTGATGTCAAGCAAGTTGCTGGGATGGTGGATAGATTCCAAACAACACCAAAAGAGAGCCATGTTCAAGCTGTGAAAAGAATCTTTAGGTATTTGAAAGGAACCATAGATCTTAGTTTTTGGTACCCTAGCAAGGATTCATTCAATTTAAAAGCCTATTCAGATACAGATTGGGAAGGTTGTGTAAATGACAAAAAAAGTACAAGTGGAGGAGAATTCTTCTTGGCAGAATCATTGGTAGCTTAGATAAGAAAGAAACAGTCCTCAATTTCTTTGTCTACCATTGAATCTGAGTATATTACATCAACAAAATGTTGCACACACGTGGAATGGATGAAACACACCTTACAAGACATCAAAATAGTGTTTTTTGAACCCACTACTATATACTGTGATAATACAAGAGCTATAAGTATCTCCAAGAACCATGTCCAACACTCCAAATAAAAACACATTCCAATAAAATACCACTGCTTAAGAGATCAGGATGAAAATAAGAACATTAAATTGGAAATATGTCCCAACACAAGAATAGGTTGAAGATATTTTCACTAAACCCTTAAGCATATATTTATTTGAATATCTCAGGAAAATATTGGGAGTAGTCCCTGTTCCAATCTAATCTCTCAAGAAAATAATGCATCAATTGGCATCAATTCAGGGGGAGACAACGATCAAAGTTAGGAGGAGTCATTCAATTATGACAAGAAAAGTATGATTGGAGAAGAAGTTACCTGAGTTTATATTCTGGTTAGTAACATATAGACGAACATATCCTTACCATAGGGGGGGAAATCCTTTTCCATTTATGTCAAAGGGGAAGAGTAACTTCATAGAGAAAAGAATCATCACAGGGGGAGTTTGTGTATGAAGTTAGAGTGTTACCCTCAATGAAAAAGGGGGATATTTTTGAACATATTGTCATTGATGTCAATAGTCAATGTAGTTACATTATAATGATGATTTGGTATGAACAAAGAGATGAAAATTCATGTACAAAAGGAATAAAAAATTAAGAGCTCAGGAGGGTTAGTGACTGAATATCAGAAGCTTAGAAGAGATGACACACATGAAGCTCAGGAGGGAAATCATAGTGCAAAACAATGATCGGGATAAAAATACCCACAGGACAAACCAAGATCATTGGATATGCAAGTGCCAAATCAAGGGCATGGATTGATTACGGAGCACGAAGGGAGAATTAAAATATACATTATTTCCAATCCTGCAATTATTCTAGATCATCAGATCTCATCGATTCAAAGATCGATGATTGTGGTTAACTCACCAACAATCGCAAAACTTCAATTGTGGAGTTTGGGAAACAAATTAAACCACATGCAAGTTATGGTTCCGCAATTTGCATCGACAGTTGGATCGTGCTAAAGAAGGACCATTAGATGAAGTCTAGTTACTCGAGGATTACTCTTCGGGAAATCTCACTCCAGGAGAATTGGGAATTGGGAAAGAAAATTAACCTAAATTATTGAAGTATTGAACTTCTGTTAGACATTGGATCTAAGGAGCACTTCGATATCAAAGATAGTCGTCATATCAGGGTTGCCTAGAAGAAGTCAACTTCAGCGGTGACCACTTCAGAGAAAAAGGGTTCATAACATATGAGTTCACATGAAGGCCAGAGCTCCGAAGTCATGGAGCAAGACATGTGGTACACATGTTGAGAGCCCACATAATCATAGTCCAGGTCGACAAGGACACGTGACATTAACATGGTGACAAGTGTCAAAGTCCTGTTGGAATTCTAGACTACGTAAGTCACAAGTTAGGGTGACACGTGGAAAATGGAAATAGGGTCCATGTCATCTTTAGTGATTTCATTAAGACACGTCACTCTAGGTTTACAGCCTCCAGGGATGTTCAACTTATCCTACTATGAAAATGCCCGAAGCTTCGAAGTAATATCTGACCGTCCATCGAGAAGGAAGATTCATGGTTGAGATCCTAAAAGGCACACAATGAGAAGGCCATTAACTAATTTCTTGTTGAGGTTACACGGACCATCCACTCAACCACAAATTAAGATAGAACTGTCTGATCTACAAGTATATATATAATATGTACTTTGGTGAAATGTACTATGGAAGGTTAAAATATTGTAGAGGTTGGAAGTCCCTAAGGATGAAGTTCTGAAATAACAATGCCTGTCCATATCAACCTTTGATTAATTCATAGCCATTAGATAAAGAAGTGGAAGGTTATTATATGGATTGAAGCTAGACCATTGATTTGGTTCCAAGATTCATTCTAACCATTGGATCCATCCGTGTGAGAGGTAACCACTTCAACAAGTTTAGACTCTGTAAGATTGGATGATTCTAAGAGAGAAATCGCTCGAAGGCCGAAGTCCAGAGGACTAGGTTCTAGCTCTCGATCACGGGTTAAGAAAATATAAGTCATGAGGTGCTGATAACATTTATTAAATTAATAAGCTCGTGTTTTTGTGAAAATGGTCATATGTAAATGGTTTGAAGGAAGTGCTTCTGCAGAATTTGATTTTTGCAATATTTGTAGAAGCAAGGGATCAAGTTAAAAGATGAAATTGATCCACATCTATGATCAATTTATGAAAATCCTTCCCGGTAAGGTTTGAATAATAACATAGATTAAGGTTAAGTTAAATGATGAGGTGTGATGGTCCAAAAGAAAGGACACAATGTGTTATAACTCACACCATTTTGAATATTATATAAACGAGATAGAATTGTGAGAGGAATTATTCCTATCAATGTCTTATTGAAGATCAAGAACAGAAGGAGATAGAGAAGAAATTATGCAATCCAATGTTTGATACAGAAGACGTTTATTGGACTGCAACAGATGCACTGAAGATAAAATGACAGGCTGAGAGAGGAGCATTCAAGACATGATACATAATTTTTCCATATTCATAAATTAAGGGTGGTTGGGTGGTGCAAGGGTAGGTTGAAGCCTATAGGGGAGCAGGTGCCTCCTTTTCAGTTGTAGCTAACTAAATAGGGGGTTGTAACCTCCTACCAGTTGGTGCTAGTGAACAAGGGTGTGGGTGCATCCTGATCAGTGGGTTTTGATCTAAGAATAAGAACATCTTCCTTCTATGTAACTTGCAAAATAGAATTTTTCTTTTAATAGAAAAGTGTTTATGGTTTTCCCAATTAGGTTCCATGATAAAAAAAAATTGTGTTAAAATATTGATTGCATTAAAAGAAAAATAGGGAAATTGTTGTGTCATTGATTCACCCCCCCCCCCCNGACAGGATCTGGTTCTTCAGTTAAAGGCACTTTCTAGTTGGCACATGGATGATGTGGCATATATGTATGGATATATTTTTTGCACATCTTGATTTTGGTACATGAGTAGTTTTGGTTGATGAACATCTTGGTGATATTGTGAATATGGTTGAGATTTGTCTTGGTGTTTGATATCGGTAAATAGATCTAATGTGGTTGATGAGATTTTTGTGACATGTTTTTTTGGTGCATTATTAATGCATTGGTTGGTGATACAAGATTGGTGTATGTTTAATTCACTGATTGCTAATACAAGTTTGGTGCATAGTTGATGCATTGGTTGATGGTACATGTACAAATTGATGGAAATTGTATGATTCACCAACAACAGTATTCTTGAGAAGTTGATTAGTATTCTGATAGAGCAACAACATACATAGTAAAAAAAAAGTACAATGGTAGGATATTGTTCACAGTGATTAGCCAACATCTTGCAAAGAAGACAGGGGGAGACATACTCACAATGGGAGACATTATTTCTCCCTTCATTCGTCAGATGCATGGAGAGAGGACCAATGGAAAGTTCAGTTAGGGGGAGCATCCCCAAAGAGATATACCCTTTTCCATTGATTTCAAAGGGGGAGTGATAGTCACATTGATGTGGAGAGATGAACATTGATGAGGAGTGATGAATACAGAGGGAGCATGAGAATTTCCATGTCTAAGTGTTGGCATCAATTTTGGTGTTGCCATTAATGCCAAAGGGGGATATTGTTAGACTATGTTGTCATTGATGTCAAAGGATTGATGTCAAGTATTATCATAGTGATGTGATTATATCATTGATGTAATGATTTTTGGATTATGTTGTCATTGATGTAATTGATGTCAAAGGGTTTATGTCAACTATTGTCATAATGATGCGTTGATAGTAAAGGGAATTGTATCATTGATGTCATGTCATGGTTGATGGGATGTACCAAATGGATGAACTCCAATGTGGTTCCCTTATGGTGAGATAACTCATGGGAAGACACTTTGTGAAGTCCAAATGGTTAAGTGGTTGAGAAATCCTAACAATGTGGTAAGGAAACCAAGTTTGGTTGATGAATAATGAAATGAATATCTGTGAAATTGTAGGTGAGACTATTCTAGATGTATAGTACATGTCATGCCATTTTTGATGATATGTGGAATGTCACATAAATCCTCATGGTTATATATTTATGACTATGTGAAGATGGAGAAACCTCATTAGTTATCTAGAAGCCCATAGAAGGTCAAAGAAGTCAAGAAGGTCAAAGAAGTCAAATTATTCTAGAAGCTCCTAGAAGAAATTGACTAGTCAAAGTGGATAGTCATTGGTTAAGTGGTTTCAATAAGAAAATAATTAAAAATAAATTAGTTGCAAGTAGAAGTGGAGAATTTACTAATTGTGAAAAAAGTGGTTGTAATTGGACAAAGTGTTTAGAGGTGGGTTATCCGTAAATGAAGGAATTTGGTTAGAAGATAAACCCTAGAAGAAGGTACCTAGAGAGGTATAAATAAGAGAGAAAGGGTTTCTTAGAATAGGATCTTTGAGCATATTGAATATCCATCATTTGGTGAAAGGTTCATTGAAGGTACTCATGGATGCATTAGAAATTCTGTAAGTCTAAGGTAGTAAGGAGGTTTGATGATAAAGTTTCATAGCTTCACAAAAACCCTAGTTTCTGATGTGTATGTGGGTTGACAATGGAAGAGGTTGCATATGTACACACGATGATAGTAGAGGAGGTCACGTACAAGTGAAAAATTCATGAAGAATTGATTTGATGTTGGTGTCAGGTCCCTGAAGTCTAAGGAAAGCTCCTAGATCTGCATTATATAGGCTCACATCTTCTGGTATGGTTACATGGTTGTCTTCAATGATTAATTATTCTTATGCTATGGTGAATGACTGACTAATTCTTGGTATGGTTGCTGTGAGATATGGATATGGTATATATTGGTTGGTTGACTGAGTGATCATCACTCTCATGTATGGTATAGTTATGATATGGTTCTTATAGCTCACACCCTTGAGCTACTTGTACTTGGTTGAGGAATATGTATGATGATGTATGCATGACATAGGTTGGTTGTAGTGATAGGTTGATGTAGTGACATATTACTGGTGGATGTGACAGAGGAAAGAAAGTTTTAGAGGTGTAGAAGAATGGATGCCCTAGTTTTTCAAAGGTGTACGTAGGCTAAAATTGGATGAGTTCACGTGCATACGTTTGTTGCAGTATAGATAGGTCACATACATACACATGTTGCAGTAAAGATAGTTCACATACCTATTGAAAAACTATTTTTTTCTACAAGCTAGGTCTTGTACTTGAGTGTTGGATTCCTCTTCTTAGTTGGTGCTAAGATCTGCAAGGTAGGTCTTGTATTGAGAGTTGGTTCTCTCTTGGAGTTAGTGCTATTTTTAGTTGGTGTTGATAAACCCTAGATATTGTAGCCTCCTGTAACACATAATACAAAAAAATTACACATATATATGGTGTTCTTTGTGTCTATTATAGTGATGGTTTATAGATCTCTATTATTGATGAATGTTGTTGATACATGCAACTAGCTAAGTATGACTGAATAATATGTTTCTAACTAAATTTTTGAAAGAAGTGTAAAAATATCCCTACATTGATTTATCCCCCCTCTTAGTGTGGTCGATGTGTCCAACAACATGCTCACCCACTTTAAATTCCTTGTATGTCATGATTTTATATACATAACACTTTTTCCTATCTTGTGCCACCTTTAAATTATTCCTGATCTTTACCACCTTCTCTTCCATGTCCCTAAGAAATTATGGCCCAATAACTACTATGCTTGTTGGGTTATTCCATCTCATTGGTGTATTTTATTTCCTTCCATACAAATATTCATATTGGCTCATTTTCAACAATTACGCATATCCATTGTTGTAATAAAAATCAACTAGATGAAGGTAGTCTTCCCACATGGAAGGTTTGTTCATTACGTACATACTCAACATGTCTTCAATTATCTGGTTACTCCTCTCTTTCTAATCACAAGACTCTAGATGAGTTTTTGTAATGAAATCCAAATTAGTCCTCAATACCTTAAATAACCCCTTCCAAATGTTGGAAGTGAACCTGAGATCTCTGTCCAAAACTATTTCCTTAGGCACACCATGTAGCTTGGAAATCTCCTTTGTGTAAACATATGCAATATTGGTTTCCTTATGATTCATTTTCACTAGTATAAATGTGCATCCTTCGTAAGTGTGTCGACCACTACCATGATGGAATCATGTTTCCTTGTTGTTCATGGGAGCTTGATGATACAATCTATCGTAACTACTTCAAATTTCCATTCAGGAATGGGAAACGGTTTTAACAACCTAGCTAGATGCATGTGTTAAATATTCACTTTCTGACATTCCATGCACCTGACTATGTAATCAGTCACATCCTTATTCATTTTAGTCCAAAAATATTGGCTTCTTACCACTACAATTTTCTTCTAGTATCTTGGATGACCAACATATGGTACATTATGCATTTCTTTCAACACTTTATTTCTCAATTCCTGAGTGTTAGGAACATTCAATTTGTCCCTAAACAAGAGGATTTCATCCTCCTATATCCTATAATATTTAAATTTCAGTGGTACATTTTCCTACTGTAAGCCTTACGTAACTTGTGAATAATATTGATCTGATGTTAACACTTCCAAAATTCTTGTTTTTAAATATGAACAATACATGTTAATTACTACAAAATGCATTTCATGCACCCTCATGTTGAGTGCATTAGCCATTTTATTATATTTTGCCTTGACGTGCTTGATGTCAAATTCATATTCACTGAATATTTCTAGTCATCCAGTATAGATGACATGTAGCGTTGGCTTCTCAAACAAGTATTTCATACTGCTATGATATGCCTTTAGCTCAAAATATATTGCTATGAGATTATGCCTCCACTTTTTTAAGTCATGAACTATGGATTCCAACTCTAAGTAATGGGTACCATAATTTCTTTCATGCTCCTTAAGATTCCTGGACTCATAAAATATGACTTTTTAAGGAATACCCCAAGCCCTTCCTTGCATGAATTTGTGCACACAACAAAATATTCATTTAGATATGCAACATTTAGAATAGGTGCACTGGTCAATAATTCCTTCAAATGTTGGAAACTTACTTCAAATTTGGAAGTCCATTCAAACATTGTTCCCTTATTTTACAGTGAGGTCATCGGATGTGTGACCTTGGAGAAACCTTTAATGAATATCCTATAGTATCTATGTAGTTATGTAAATGATTTCACTTCTAAAACATTCTTTGATGCTAGAAAAATTTTGATTTCTTTAATATTCTCAGGCTCCATTTCCATAGCCTCCTTTGAGATGATGGGGCCCAAATAATGGATTTTCCTCTGATAGAAAGTACAATTGCTTATCTTTTGATACAATTTGTGCTCTCTCAACACCTATAGAACCATCCTAAAATGTAGCTCATGCTCCTCCTTTGTCTTGGAGTAGATAAAAATATCATCCAAGAAAACAATGACAATTCTTTGCAGGTAATCCCTGAACAATCCATTGATTAAACACAAAAAGGTAGTTGGCACATTTTCTAGGACAAATGGAACCACTACAAACTCATAATGGCCATACCTTGTCCTAAAGGTTGTGTTCTTGGTGTCTTCTTATCTAATTCTCACCCAATGGTATCCTGACCTTAGGTCGATCTTGGAAAATATCCTTTCTCCTTTCAATTGATAAAAAATATTATCAATACATGGTAGAGGGTACTTATTATATACATAACCTTATTGATATATTTGAAGTCAATACATGACCTTATATTTACATGATTTTTTTTCACAAAAAACACTAGGGAACCCCAAGGTGAGACACTTGGGAATATATACCCCTTCTTCAACGATTTTTCTAGTTTCATATGCAATTGTTTAATCTTTGGTTTGCTCATTATATAGGGTATTTTGGACACTGGGGAAGCTCCAAACATTAATTCAATAGATAAGTCAATATATATCTTTGGTGGAAATCATGGAAATTCCCTAAACACATCTTCATATTCCTTTAAAACTAGATAAGATTCAATAATTGGGTCCTTATCCTTTGTTGGATCTTCCATATGAGTTTCATATATTTGGCATCCTTTTCTAAAACTTATTTTCAGATACAATGTTGAAATCTCTTTGAAAAATATAGGCCATGGAATACCTTGCACCATCCTTGAATTCCCTTCCTTATCAAGGCATGTGAAAGCCTTGTTGTAGAAATCTATGACAACATGATTGATCCGAAAATCCTTAGATGTCAAATTAGTTCTTAAACATATAATAACATCCAATATGATTTGAAAATTATGACAGTTATGACTATTTTCAAATTAACATGTGAATCCCCTTACTTATCCAAAAATTCATTAACTATTAAATAACTTGTAGAAGTTAAATGTTGAAATGAAGAGAAATAGAGACAAAAATAACAAGGAACATTACACAAGTTGATAACAAATTTCACACATATTGGGCTACGTCTCTCGTTCTTCTTCCAAATGAGAGACTGCTTTATTGATGCTAAAAATGTTCGGTCCAAATATGACTCTAAATTTTGTTATTGAAAATTCCTTCTGTTTTTCTAGAGATACACAAATGAAACAGTCACAATCAGATCCAGCTTGGAAAACTGAAACATTTGGCTATAAACACTCTATATCTCCCAAAAATGCCTAACAACATAGAAATTGTTATAGCAAGATTTGCCTCACCCTATGCAAATTTGCTCAGAATGCCTTGTTCCATTTCTCTATGTAGACTTGAAGTCTGTTTTTGCAAATCCTAGAGATAAAAAAATTAATTTTCCACATATACATGCCCTACCTATTATACAACATGTGTATATGCAGGTTGCACCACTATAGCCCGTGTACAAGGTTTTGTTCTCAAAATTAAAAAATGGTGTCAGGTTTCCATGTCATGTCACGAGATCCATGATCCTTGACCTTCCATATACTGGAAACATTTTGACTCAACCCTTCAGTTCACTTGAAGGCTACAAATGGGCCAAATCCAAGCTATGAAAAAGAAAAGAAGAATTCGAATTTGAGAGCAAAGTTACTCTGGAGAAATTATTCACTTCATATTGATTCTACATCCCTTTGTCCTTTTAAGTCTGAACACATTGTTCAGCCCCCAAGCTCTTCCCTACATGATTGAGAACCTCATTGTTTCTCTTATATGAGCTTGCCTTTGGTGTAGGATTGAAGTGGTGGAGGCCCAGTTGGAAGGGAATTAGTTTCTTGGTTCTAAACCATGCTAGCACAAAAGTTTGTAATTCATTTACTTTTGTTGATTACATTTTAATAGACATACTATTTTCTCATCCAATTAATGTCTTGTAAATATATGAATTGTTATTCCATGGGCGTATTTGTTATGAATGTTGATGTATTATGATATTGAATGTGATAACATTATATATTATCACCATATGCTTGTGTTTCTTGGTTGTTGAGGACAAGTTCCAGGTATATTGCTTTGAGTCAAGTGCTCAACGATGGAATTCATCGAATGTTTGGACGAGGTAGGCATTTTATCTTGTATTGCTAGAATATTTGTTTATATAGCATACCTGAGATTAGAGTTGATTTCTTCAGTAATTTTTGTATGTTTTGGTTTACCCCTAGCTATAGAGAGGTTTTCCTCAGAACATAATCAACGACCATACTGGGGATAAAATCTTGTTTTTCAGGGTTTGGAGTATTTTTCTCCTTTGATTGTTCTCATTTATAATGAGTTTCTTGTCATATGATTGCTTGACAACCTCTGTTCATTTTGGGTCTGAGTTTCTTATCCTTCTCTTTATCCTAGTTGTGTTTTAACACATATACCTGGGTTTTTACCTAACAGTCGCATACATATGCGTGTTGTCCTTCTGCAATAGGCGTATATACGTGCTTTTCTCCTAAAAAGTTGCGTACATCATCCTTTTTTGCTTGGTTCCTAGGCTTGATGTTTGTTGGGAAAGTTTTGATGGTTGTTGAGTCTTCTTGGGTCTCTGTTATGACTGTTAAGTGTCTATTGAATGATAGGAAACCTTTATTTGGTTGAATTTTTGGGTGGTGCCTTTATCATCATCCTTCTGATTTGATTTTCCTTGCATCTTGGGTTGGGTGTTTGATTCTTGATATTCTACATGGTTTGTCTTTGATTACATACAATAGAGTCTTTATATCAAGGTGAAGTTCAGTCCTTGCATTTTCATTCTTTTATATTTAAAATACAAAACTATTAGGCATTTTACATTGTTGACATTTGATCTTTTGAGTCCTTATCATTAATATTAGTACATGTAAAGAAAGATTGCATATTATTTAGAATTGTGGAACTAAATCGAAAATTGCATTTTGAAAAGAATATCATTTATTGGTACTTGAAGTTAGGACTTTGCATTTTATCCATATTCATTTATTTTACTTGTTGATTCATAACATCGTTAGTTTAATGACCACACCCTTTTTGAGTAAGAAAGGCCACTAAAAATAATGATTATAATTTAAAATTGATTGGTAACGATTTTATTTTCTAGGGTGCACAAACTAGCTTAGGATTTAGAGCCTTGGAATTGGATTTTGTGGGTAAACTTCTCCAAGGCTATTAAATCAACATATGTGTATGAATAAGGGAGTGGATAAATCCATTGTATAATTGGTGATGACTGGAAGCTCTGCTTACACCGGAGTTAAACACAATGTTGCATGAGGTTGGTTGAGGGGATATCCCCCCAATACTTTCTTAGCGTCAGATATATTTCTAGGGATCTTGATAGTACCTTTACCTCTATGAGAGGCAGTTCTTTCAATGTTTCATGATTTTTTACCCTTCCCATATGATGGACCTAGCTTACGACTGTTCTCTTGTGCATCGGTTTTATCGCGGTTTCTTAGTTGCTTGACATAGGTACCACATAGGTTACTTGCATGGGTGCATATTGGACCTTATTTTTTATTTTACTTTTGTGTGATTCTTGATCATTAGTTGACCTTAGGATCTTGTATTGTGTCATGAGTTGTCATTATCATGGATAGTGGAGTCCCTTTGGTTCCCTCATTTAACTCTACCTTCCCCATGACATTCACTCATTTCATGGGGATGAATTCATCCATGTTTCATAATTGTATGAAGAATTATGATACTCAGTCAATGCCTTGGGTCTCTAATCGGTTTCCTCTTGATATGCCAAACATGCCTTCACCCTTTCCATCCTCTCCCTCACCTGCTTACATGAATCCTAGTTTTGGATCCAGGGACACGATGGCTCTGTTGTTTACATCTTCATTTGATAGGAGTCAAATCCCTCAACCAAATCTCACTGTGGGAGGTTGGAAAATCCCTGCTTACAGATCCAATCCTGGCTTCATCCTTATGGGAGAAAGTTCTCAAATGGATGGTTATTCCACTTATCACACCCCATCAGTGTATCCTTCATCCTCCATTCCAGTTCCTACGAACACTCCTCCTATGGAAGGTGTAACAAACCATGTTTTGAACCCCATTTTAAATAATGTATTATTACAATGCTGAGAGGACAAAGTGACAAAACAATTATTAAAAGGCTAGTGTGCCCAAGACATGTAACATTTTTTATCATTAATAACAATAAATACATGGTTGGTTGCTAGACGAACAAGGACTAGATTTATAGGGGGATATGATTCCACAAGAGAGGGGGCTTGAGGGGCTAAGTGTTTATTCCTATTCTAATTACCCCTTTTTGTCTAAGGGAGGGGATTGGTTACGTGAGCTTCTTGGGGAAGGCTAGGAGGTTCTTGATTCCCCACAGGGTTACTTAAACCTACCTCTGGTATGATGGGGGATTTGAATGATGGCTTGTTCATTGATTTCTTGTACATCCATTCATTTTCCCTCATGAACTTTCATGCACCCACTAACCCATTCATTGATACATCCTCATCCACGTCTTGGCTCAGGAAAGGGATCCAAACTACTCAAGATTAGCCATGGGATAGTTGGTTGTATTGGTCACTGGTGTGATCTATCCATGACTTGAGGCCACATGTCTGAGATGCATTGGCCTATGTCTAGTGTTTCTCAGAGCTGCGAGTCTTGAGAGTTCCAATATTGATATTCTGGACCAATTGTGCTAGAGCCCGAATAAGGAGAAGGACTGCTTGAGGGACTGTGTGGCAGAGAAGGGTGGAGGTTTGTTCTCTTGGGTGGTGCAAGCTGGGTAGAAGAGAGTTGGGTACTTGGATTGTTGTAAGAGCTGGGAATCCTATGAGAGCTTGGATGTTGACTGGTTTGGTAATCCAAGTAACACTTTGGAACTGTCCTTGTGGATTCATAGCCCTGGCTCGAGGGTGACAATGTTGTTGAGTTTTGGAATAGTAGTGTCTATGGTTGGGTGGAACGTCCTTAGTCTACAGCCAGTTGGTGTCATATTTCATAAAGAGAGGTGCTCTCTATTGTGATATTATTATTTTTGTATGAATGTATTCCGCTGTGTATATTTAATTAAAATTTAATTGAATCTTTAGATTATGCATGCTTATTGGATAATGTTGTGCATGTCATTAAAGTATTTTATTTCATGCATCCTTAAATTTTAAATAAGGTATCAGTAAGAGAAATAAGTCCACGGGCAGGCTTGAAGGTAGCATGCCCTAGCCTGTGGGTGGTTGGGTATGTTACATTTTGGTATCAAAGCTTCTAGATGAAACACCGGGTCGATATGGGCTGGGTCTATTGGTCAGAGTCTCAGGGTCGAGATCAAATTCTGACAATGGATTTGAAAAGATTAGGAGGAATGGCATTGCATAATCTATGCAAGAGATAGAATGTTAGAGACCCATGTAAGGGGTTCGAAGGCTTGTGATTGTCTCCTTCGAATTCAGGAGCAATCACCACTATAGGATTGAGATAGATATGGGATCGTTGGATCGAAGGATATGTGAACAGGGGTCATCTGATGAAAAGGAATCAAAAGTTAAGGTCATAGCCATCAGATCCCATTGGAAAGAGAGATAAATGGACAACAGGAATGGTGGGGAACCAAGTTGTACAGGAAATAATTTCCCAAGGCGGTCCCACAATCTAAACCACGGTTTCCCCAAGGGGTTATGTGTCAGCATCAGGAGAATTGTGAGGAAAAAATTGCGTTACTCCAAACTGTCAATGCGTTCCACCACAATTTGAAAGGCATGTAGTGATGTGACATGTTAGGGATTGAGCATCGAAACTCAGTATAGCTGAAGTAGTTGTGGAACGTCTGATCCAAGAGGACACATGACATAAATCCACACACTTTCGAGGAAAGAAAACGTTTAGAGTTGAGTTCTCTGAAGTACAAAGACCCAAAAGGATCTCGGTTATCAATCCATTGAGAGTCATGCATCACCAGATCTAGGGATTCAGATAAAATCCAGTGAGGTCAAAAAAGTTTTGAAAACTGAGATTTTTGAAGCCTGAAGACCCGAAAGGATCTCAGCCATTGATCTGCTGAGAGACACGCGTCACCAGATCTAGGGATTCAGGTAAAAGCCAGTGGGGCCAAATAAGTTTTTAAATTTGAGATTTACGAAGTTCGAAGACCCGAGGTAATCCTCAACCGTCATATTAAGGAGGACACACAATGCAAATCCATGGACTCTGGGTGAAGACCCGAAGTGAATCTTAGTAATCCGATCCAAGAAGACACATGGCGAAAGATTGGATAGTTCAAGAATTCAGAGTTCGGGAGAATTGGAAGAGTGCTATTATGGAAACTCCTGAAGTCTGAAAGCTTCAAGAGCCAAAGTGATGAGGCATGATGATGTCACCAGGAGGTGATGTGGACCCTAGAATTTTTTGAAGTGATGTGGCTTGCAAACGTGACCTGTGATTATGTGGACACATGGAATGTGTGCCACATGTCAGTAATTTTTTATCATTTGGATTATTGAAAAGTCAATTAGAACATGACACGTTTCACCTACCTGATTGGGCCACATCTCCATTTCTAGTTTTTTTCCATGTGGCGACAGATAATGTAGACTAGAGAATGGGAAATTTAGAGGGGAAAGATGTGACAGGTTGCGTTGGGTCGAAAAATCCTAAAGGCTAGAGTACATATCGACCATTGATTCCAAAAGACACACATCAAAGGATCATCGACTTCGGGTGAAAGAACTCCGGGAGAAATTGGAGGAGGAAATTTTTAAACTTTCGGAGCCTGAAGAGACAAAGTAATTCAAAGTCATTGATCTGTGGGAGGACACCTATCGACAGATCATGAAATCCAGGTAAAACCATTCTGGGAGGAGGCAAGAAAGGAAATTGGAGACTCCCGAAGCGTGGAGTCTCAAAGTGGATCTCGATCGTTGATGGTGAAAGAGGACGGGGACCATTGATCCAGTCTTGGCTAAGTATTTTGAAGTCTGGAAGCTCCAGACAAGTTCTTTTTCAGCTAAGCGCAGGGTCATGGTCATGGTCATATACAGATTAAGAGCTGAGGGAAGGAGGGATAAGGGTCGAATTGGTTGTCTTCGAGATAGAAAAGTGATAAGGAAGGATTTAGCCGCAGTTTCTAGTCATGGTCACATGGGAAGGTGGTTTGAAGGAAGCTCCTGTGCAGGATGAGATTTTGTGTCGGCCAAGGATAGCAGGACACTGTTACTTTTAGAGAATGGGGATATGATCTCCATGAACAAAAAAAAAAAAAAGAGACTTGTAGCATGGTTTGGAAATGTTGTTTATCATATGCATAATTCTAACAAAATGGTCTTTTGCACATTTTGTAGAATTAAGGAGTTTAAACACATCAACTCAGGATGTGTATTGAGGAAATGGAAGAAGGAAAGGGAGCCTCTAGTCATGATAAGGAGGCCGAAGGCCAGAATACTAGAGTTGCTAATGTAGAGACAGAGTCCAATGGATGCAAGGGAAAAAGAGAGCAGGAAATGTTAATAGAAACATAAAGAATATTGAAGATGGAAGTGCAGATCTACAAAGAAGACAACGAGAGACTCATGAAAGAGAAAAGTTAGATAAATGATCGAGTGTTGTAGAGCTTAAATCAATTGCAGAGACAAATGAAGAAGGGATCAAACTCAGTACAAGAGGAAGAAGTAAGGTTACAAGAAAAAAGGAATGATAGCAGAAGAGTTGGTTATTCCAGAAGTTCTAGCAGAGCTCATGGACACCACTCACACCTCCTTACTCAGAAAGAAATTTTTATGCATCAAAAGATATCGTAAGTAGTTCAGAGGTGTCTCTTGCAAACACCAAATAAGGAAACAATAGGTAGAGAGTTTGCAAGGAGAGTTGAGGAAGCTCAAGCCACCTTCCTTCGACACTGAAAGATAAAGGGAAGATGATGTCGAAGCATGGTTGCTTTGACTCTAGATATATTTTTAGTTGCATAACTATTCATCCAACTTGGAAGCCAGGATTTCCACCTAACATTTACACGTGAAAGTTGCAATGTGGTGGGACCAACTAAAGCAAGTGGAACATGTTAATGAAAGTGGGATCACTTGGAAGCAATTCAAGAAGTACTTCCATAAGGAGTACCTCTCAGAGCATTTCTATGACAAGAAAATGTAGAATTTCTTTGAACTCAAGTTGGGAAGCATGACTATGGTAGAGTACGAGAAGAAGTTCTTGGGATTGTTAAAGTATGTTAGGTTCATTGGTGACAAGAATGTAAAAATACAGAGATTTCTAAGTGGACTGCCAGCCTTTTATAAGGAAAAGAACAAGTATGATGAACCCAAGACCTTGACTGAGGCCATCAAGAAGGATAAATACTTGTATGAGAAAGGCCAGGGAAGAGAATCCCTGTAGAAATATTGGAAGGACAAGAAGAATGTGAAGTCTGATCAGAGGAGGAAAGGATTCAAACCTCCCTCCAATAGAAATGAGCATAATAGAAATCATCAAGATCAGTATGCTAAGTGAGATTTCAAGAAAGAATATTCCTTGGGAAAAAGTGGAAGACCACCAATCCAATGTTGGGGATGCAAGGAAGATCACCTATACAAGGATTTACCACATAGAAAGGACATAGTGAATATTTTGCACAACATCCAAGAGGCTACAACAGTTGAAGATATGGTAAGAATCTATGCAGCTTTAGATGATCAATAAGTAGAGTACCAGTCCAATATGATTGAGGTGGAAGGTAAGATCATAAATCAACTTGTTGCTATTTTGATTGATTCAGGAGCAATTCATTGCTACATTGATCCTAATATAGTGGATAGATTACATTTGGAGAAAAGTAAACTTGGAAAAGAAATTTTGGTTCTGTAAGCCACTGGAACCAAAATAAAAATCCATGATATGGTCAGAAGTTGTTCCATAAGACTTAATGGCATGAATACTAGTATTGGTATAAATATCATACCATTGGGGTCTTATGATATTATGATTAGAATGGATTGGTTGGAAAAGCATCATGATGTCTTAGATTGTCATAACAAGAAATTTACTTGTCTTGATGGAGATGGAAAACAGAGGACTGTGAAAGGAGTTCCAAGACCCATCTCTATAAGGGATATTTCAGCCTTACATCTAAAATGATGTTTTAGGAAAGGATGTCAATTGTATGCATCTCATGTGGAAGAGGCAGATAAGACCAAGGATCCAAGCCTCGAATATTTCTCAGTACTACAAGAATTTGAATATGTATTCCAATAAATACCTAGATTGCCACCAACAAGGGAGATACATTTATGAATTGAGTTAGTGACAGGAGATGCCCCGGTGTCAAAAAAATCTTACATAATGAGAACACGAGAGTTAAAAGAGTTACAAATGCAGTTGGAGGAATTGTTGAAGAAAGCGTACATACGTCCAAGTGTTTCACCTTGGGGAGCACCAGTACTTTTTGTTAAAAGGAAGGATGGAACCTTGAGGCTATGTATTGACTTCCGACAGCTGAACAAGTACACTATAAAGAACAAGTATCCTCTACCCTAAATTGATGACCTCTTTGATCATCTAAGAGGAGCAAAGATATTTTATAAAATTTACTTGAGGGAAGGATACCATCAGGTAAGAATCAAGGAAGACAACATTCCTAAGAAAGCCTTTAGGACCAAGTATGGGAATTATGAATTTGTAGTGGTGCCATTTGGACTGACCAATGCACTGACTGTCTTCATGTGTTTAAAGAATGGAATATTCAAGAATTATTTTCATAAGCTTGTCATAGTATTCCTGGATGAAATACTTATCTATTCTAAGTCTGAAGAGGAGCATACACATCACTTAAGACTGCTATTGAAAGTACTGAGAGAACATCAATTGTATGCCAAGTTGAGTAAGTGTTCTTTCTATCAAAAGAAGATCCATTAATTGGGACACATTATTTCAGAGCATGGCATAGCAGTAGATCCATAGAAGATCAAAGCCATTAGACGATGGCCAACACCCAGAAATGTGTCAGACATCAGATATTTTATGGGATTAGCTGACTACTACGGAAGGTTCATAGTAGGTTTCTCTAATATTTCTCATCCCATCACTTCTTTGCAAAAGAAGGGAACTAAACTTGAATGAACACTCAAGTGTGAAAATAATTTTAATCTGTTGAAGGAATTACTTACTAGTGCACCTGTTTTAAAGATTGCTAACCCAAATGAAAATTTTGTGGTATGTACAGACGCATGTAAGGAAAGACTTGGGGGAGTCCTCATGCAAAATGGACATGTCATTGGATATGAGTCCAGAAAGCTTAAGGAACATGAGAGGAACTTTGCCACGCACGACTTAGAACTTGCTACCATTTTTCATTCCTTGAGGATGTGGAGGTATTATCTCATGGGGAAGAAATTCAAATTATGGACAGACCACACTAGCCTGAAGTATATTTTTGAAAAACCAATATTGAATGCCAGGAAAACAATATGGCTGGAATTTTTAAGTGAATATGAATTTGATATCAAACATGTCAAGGGAAAGGAGAATAAAGTTTTCGATGCACTTAGTAGAAGAGTGCATATCATGCATGCTACTGCTGTCAGTATGCATCAGCCAGACTTGAAGAGAAGAATTTTAGATGGTCTTGTTAAAGACCCGCATTACCTACAGGTAAAGGAAAAATTATAGCAAGGAGATGTAAAACATAAAATAAAGGAGTATGAGATAAAGGAAGACAAACTACTCATTCATAAAATTAGAATATATGTTCATAGTTCTGGAGAACTGAGGAAATTGGTACTAAAGGAAATGCATGATGTTCCTTATGCTAGACATCACAGTTACTAGAAAATAATTACAACAGTAAGAAGCCAGTTCTTTTGGCAGAGAATGAAGAAGGATGTTGTTGATTACATCACTCGATGTATGAAATGTCAGAAGATGAAGGCTGAGCATAGGCACCCAATGGTTTTGCTGCAGCCATTGCCAATCCCATAGAATAAATGGGAAGTGATCACCATGGATTTCATCACAATATTACCTAGAAAAAATAAGCAACATGATTCAATCACGGTGCTGGTTGAAAAATTAACAAAGGATGCTCATTTTGTGCCTGTGAAGAAAATGCATACAACGACTAATATTGCAGAAATTTTCATGAAGGAAATTACTAGGTTGCATGGGATACCTAGGACAATTGTCTCAGACAGAGATACAAAGTTTACCTCCAATTTTTGGATGGTATTGTTTAAAGGATTTGGCACAAATATAAACTTTATCACAACATATCATCCTCAAACACATGGGAAAACAGAGAGAGTCAATCGAATAATTGAAGACATGCTGAGAATGTATGTGATGGAGAAGCCATATAAGTGGGAAGATTACTTACACTTGGTTGAGTTTGCATATAATAATTGGTATCAAGATTCATTGAGAATGAGCCCATTTGAAGCCTTGTACGGTAAGAAATGCGATACTCCAGTAAGATGGGACAACCCAGGAGATAGAGTGGTACTTGGGCCAGAGTTGCTCAAGGACATGGAACACCGGGTGGTCAAGATCAAGAAGAATTTAAAGGCAGCTCAAGATAGACAGAAGGTTTATGCAGACAAGAAAAAGACAGATAGATAATTTAAATGAGGGGAGCATCTAATTTTGAAAGTTAAGCCCAAGAAAAGCTCTTTGAAATTGGGTAGTTGAAAAAAGATGGCAGCAATATTTTGTGGTCCATTTGAAATATTGGACATAATAGGGCTAGTTGCATACATGCTTGCATTGCCTACTTCCATGAATGTGCATAATGTATTTAATGTATCTTTACTAAATAATTATGTACATGATCCTAACCATGTTATTGATTGGCATCTGATTTAGGTAGAGACAGAGGGATATTTTCAGGTTTAGTTAGTGCGGGTATTGGAAAAAAAATTCAAAATGCTCTGGAATCGAGTTATAGAGATGGTAAAAGTTCAATGGACCTGCTATGGTCTTGAATATGCTACCTGTGTGCATGCAGATGCCATGAGGGAATATTACCCGCAATGTTTTGAATAAATTTGAGATTTTGATCTCTATTTTTTATATGTACTGGGAACAGTTCCAAAATAAGGGGGAGAGGATGTAACACACCAGAATTTGAACGTCATTTTAAATAATGTATTGTTACAATGTTGAGAGGCTAGAGTGGCCAAACAATTATTAAAAGGCTAGTGTGCCCAAGACATGTAATGTTTTTAATCATTAATAACAAGAAATACATGGCTGGCTACTAGACAGACAAGGACTAGAGTTATAGGGGGCTATGATTCCACAAGAGAGGGGGATTGAGGGGCTAAGTATTTATTCCTATTATAATTACCCCTTTTTGTCTAAGGGAGGGGATCAATTACGTGATATTCTTGGGGAAGGCCAGGATGTTATTGATTCCCCACAGGTTTACTTAAACCCGCCTCTGGCCTGATGGGGGGGTTCGAATGATGGCTTGTTCTTTGATTCCCTGTATGTCCATTCATTTTCCCTCATGCACTTCCATGCACCCACTAACCCACTCATTGATCCATCCTCATCCACGCCTTATCTTGGGAAAGGGAGCCAGACTGTTGAATATTATCCATGGTATAGTTGGTTGTAGTGGTCGCTGGTGTGATCCAGTCATGACATGAGGTTTCATGTCTGAGATGTGTTGGCCCGTGTCCAGTGTTACTCACAGCTGCGAGTCGTGAGAGTTCCAACATTGAGATTCTGGACCAGTTGCATTGGAGCTCGAATAAGGAGAAGGACTGCCTAAGGGACTTGGTGGCAGAGAAGGGTGGAGGTTTTTTCTCTTGGGTGGTGCAAGATGGGTAGAAGAGAGATGAGTACTTGGATTGTTGTGAGAGTTGGGAAGCTTGTGAGAGCTTAGGTGTTGACTAGTTTGGGAAGCCAAGTAACACTCTCGAACCATCCTTGTGGATTCATAGTCGTGGCTTGGGGGTGACGCTACTTTTGAGTTTTGGAACAATAGTGTATACAGTTTGGTGGAATGGCCTTGGTCTGCAGCCAGTTGGTGTCATCTTTCATAAAGATAATTGCTCTCTATTGTGATATTATTATCTGTGTATGAATGTATTATGTTGTGTATATTTAATTAATATTTAATTGAATCTTTAGATTTTGGATGCTTTCTGGATAATGTTGTGCATGTCGTTAAAGTATTTTCTTTTATGCATCCTTAAACTTTAAAGAAGGCATCGATAAGAGAAATAAGTCCAATGGAGGGCTTGAAGGTAGCATGCCCCGACCTATGGGTGGTTGGGTATGTTACAATGGGACTCCTTCTATCCTCCTGTATTTCATATGGAGGGAATCAGTTTTATGGTACAGGTTACCCCCTTCATAGAACCCCTTCCTATGGAGGCAGTATATATCCTCAATCAAATAACCTGTATCACATCTTTTTCTCTTCACAAACATCTAATTTGGTGATGATTCATGTACAAACCTCTATGGATAAATTAAACGGAGGATACTCCCTTTCTAGGTAGGGATAGGGTGTGAACCAAGATCCTTCTTGTCGTTCAATTTATCAAAATCATTTTTTCCTGGGACCTTGGTCTCAAATTCTGCAACTAACGGCTGCCACCAGTTGAGTCAGTACAATTCATACTGGAATTCCATCACCAATCTATGCTAGTCATGTTGGAGATTGGTTGACAACCTCTGCAAGCCATGTTAAAGACTAGTAACCAACCATTGTAAGTCATGCTGGGGGCACCACTCAAGTTTCCATGATTCATAATGACATCATATCTCCAACCCTGGTCATCCGTGTTAGGCAATCATCACCAACCTCTATACATCATGTGGGGGATGAACCACCAGCCTCTACCAATCACACTGAGAGCATGTCACCATCCATTATGTGTAACATTGGGGGCATTCATACAATTGAGAAACCTTGATGTCTAGGAAATAATCCTAGGTTCATTTGTAGGATTTTCAAATGAGGTCATTTAACTCGCTTGTGTCATACTACTGTCACAGTAGAGGAGGTGTAGTCCTTATTCAATAACCCTTCAGGTTCGGAGTCATCTTTGGTTTCCCTACACTCTATTTCTCCTTTGATTGACATGGTCCTCATGTTGATGCAATCATCACCTGATCCTACTCCTATTTTTAGGAGTGAGACATATTTTTACCATGTCATTAACATTTCTAGCCAGGTACCTTATGAACAAGAGAGATTTTTTCTCTCCCTGAGTACTCTCCCTCCAAGTGTTGAAGAATTTCCCTTTGAATGGGATGGTCTTGTGGGGTATCAAATTCCTTCTCCTATGACTTTTCAGATAACAGGCATTCTCTAATATAGCATTGAGAAGGTAACCTCTGCTAGCACTTTATCCTCCTTGACTTGGAGAGATTTGGGTTTTCCCAATCTTGTGTCAGTTATTCGTAAGTTTCTCACCTTTCACATAAATATTGCATGGGATTCTTGCACCCCCCCCCATGACATGTCGCCTAGAAACCCCCCAACGAGTCTTATTTAAGCTCTTTTCCGACTCTGTTAAAAAGTGAAAATATTGTCGAGTGAATTTTTCTCTTTCACACTCGTTAACTAGATTTGAAAGGTCATGAATCTGATCTAAGCTCTTTTCTGACTCTCTCAAGAAGAGAAAATATTTCTGAGTGAACTTGTCTCTTTCACACTCGTAAATTGGATTTGAAAGGATGTTTGTTTGGTGCAAGTTTATCCCTTTTCAAACCAAGTAGACTAAGATTATGAAAAAGGACAGTTTTTGGTGTTAAGTTGTAATTGCATCTCATTCTCTTTATTGCAGTATTGAGCCTATTGTCAGTTATCACTTTTGCATTATAAGCCTTTCACTTCAAAAAATTTCATCATCAAACAAGCATATCCTTGCTTATATCATTTGAATCTTGACACCCTATACCCAAGAGGAAACATTCCCCACAGTGTCCATCTCCGAATGCACCTCCTTGCATTGAGCAGAGGTATGTTCCACTGCTGGAACTAGATTGCTTACTTGTGACACTCGTTTTATCCTCTGTATCATAGAATTCATTTGACTATGAAAAAACAAAAAAAGACAGGCAAGAAAGGAGTATTATCTTATATTGGAAGTAGTCATGTCGCCTTTGAACATAGCACAAAATTTTGGAGTCCACCTATCATAAACATTTTGGGTTTAGCATGACCTTAGGAAACTGATCTCATTACAGAGAGTTTACCCCCCCAACTGGTTACTCTTCCAACCCCTATGGAGAGTTTGATTGATGCCTCCTGCATATCAAAGTTTCATCATTGAGTCTATGCTGCTAGATTCCTCCATATGTCTCATACGCTTGTTCAAAGGATGTCTATCAACTTGTGTCAACCATTTCTCAGAATTATTGACTTTGCATGTCGACCATACCCTCAATGTGTCTCAGAGTCGCATGAATTTATAGTCCTATTGCACACCCTAGTCCTAATTTCCTCATTGGTAGGTAACCTTGAACCAAACAATCACCATTTCATCACTGGTCGCTGACTGGGTGGTTTCCCTTATGTTCAACAACAAGACATATATTCACACATCAGGATTCATGCAGTGTCTTGGATTCCATTATCCTTATTTTTTTTTCCACATATTTGTCAGAAGTCTTCTTTACTAGCTAGTATTCAGAGGGTCTTTTTCATGCACCGCTTGCATCTGGTACATGCAAAAGACACACAAGGTCGTTGGTTTGTGAACATGTTCTTCGTCCAATTTCCTACAAATCATCAAGCTCCTTCTTTAAACCTCATGCTGAATGATGAGAGATGCCTCAATGCTCTCCTTTCAATGGGTCTCCTTCCATCGACTTCTGCCCATATATTCTAGAAATGATACCTAGAGTCCTATGAGTACCTTGAGGCTTGCAGTCATTAGTGGCAGGTTTTTTGGCCATCGAAAGTTGGGAATAAATCAATGTCTCCTAATCGATGGATTCTTCAATTGTTCAACCCCGACACCTTTATTCACACTTGTAAGAATGTACTCAGTGCCTTGATACCTACTTTCATTATCAATAGGTTGTCTCATGTTTGTTAACGTTATACCTTAATGATCGATAATCAAACAATGTTTCATTGTGTTCGACATCAACTCCTTTATTCACATGATGTAGACTTTTACCTTTGGAAGATCATGTAGAATACTTGAAGACATCAGTTCATAGTCGAAACTTTCCTAAGTTGTTGATATCTTTCATTGGACCAGTACCTATGTGACTTCAATGACCATGGGAGATCAGATAGTACTCCATTTTATACATATATCTTAATATTGATTTTGAGACTGGTTTTACTGGGCCTTGTTCATGACTATGACAACCTATGGCATGTAGCCACCTTTGTATTTCCTATTCATGGCCATAGAAAATTGTTTGGTATATTTTCACATGGATATGCAGTGTAATTCAATTGGCATCCATGTGTGCAAAGTCAATACATATTATTCTCATGAGAAACTAGTTCGTCCAGCTGGATCTCCATTAATCCACTTATGGGTATTATAATGTATTTTGGCCATCATAGATACTCCTTTGAACTCACAAACTAGGGGGCATCTGTTATAGAAAGATTTTCCTCACCCTATGAAAATTTTCTCAAAAGGCCTTGTTCTGTTTCCCTATGCAGAATCAAAGTCCCTTTTTGAAAATCCAAGAGATAAAAAAACATTATTTTTCTACATATACACACCCTACCTATTGTACATCATACGTATATGCAGGTTGCACCACTGTAGCCCGCATACATCGAGTTTTGTGATAAAAATTAAAAAATGGTGTCGTGTTTCCATGTCATGTCACGAGATCCATGATCCTTGACCTTCCATATACTGGAAACATTCTAAATCGACCCTTCAGTTCCACTTGAAGGATATAAATGGGCTAAATATGAGCTATGTAAAAGAGGAGAAGAATTCAACTTTGAGAGAAAAGTCACTGTGGAGAAATTATTCACTTCATATTGATTTTGCATCCCTTTGTCCTTTTAAGTCTGAACACATTGTTCATCCCCCAAGCTCTTCCCCAATTGATTGAGAACCCCATTGTCTCTCTTATATGAGCATGCCTTTCGTGGAGGATTGAAGTGGTGGAGGCCCAACTGGAAGGGACTTAGTTTATTGGTTTAGAACCGTGCCAGCACATAAGTTTGTAATTCATTCACTTATGTTGATTATATTTTAATATAAATACACTTTTGTCATCCAATTAATGTCTTGCAAATGTTTGAATTGTCATTCCATGGGTGTATTTGTTATAAATTTTGATGTATTATGCTATTGAATGTGCTAACCTGATATATTATCACCATATGCTTGTGTTTCTTGGTTGTTGAGGACAAGCTGCAGGTGTATTTCTTTGATTCAAGTGCTCAACGAAGGACTTCATAAAACGTCTAGATGAGGTAGGCATTTTATCATGTTTTTGTAGAATATTTTTTTATATAGCATACCTAATATTAGAGTTGATTTCTGTAGTTATTTTCATCTGTTGTGGTTTACCCCTAGACATATAGAGATTTTCCTTGTAACAAAAATACATCATAACAAAAGAAAATCGTTCTATGTTATTGGAAACATAGCATGCATGGTGCAATGCAAAAAGTTTGGTTTTATATAATAGGGGTCGGGGGTTCAAACTCACCGAACCACCGCTATATGATGGTTTGACAATTAATTAAAAATTAAATAATATTCCATCAATGTGATTTAATAAAGGGTGTCGTTGGTGCAAAAATTAGTATGCTTGGGCCATCGACTGAAGCAGGGTTGACCCCTCCACTGTAAAATATAGTTCCACTGATCACATTTTTTTATTTATGAATATGTTATGATGGTGATTCAGTTATGGATTCCATGTATTTGAGTTATTAATGTTATCTTTCTGAGTGGATGCAAGCATGATGATGTTTTTTAATCTGAATCAAATACAGAGTAAAGGGTTCATGAAAAGATATCATATGGATGAGGGAGATGTATTGATCCAGGTGGATATTGGTGGCCACCCTCCTTTTCCAACTCACTCAAAACAATTTTCTGGCAATTTTGACAATTTACTATTTTTAGCAGTTTTTAACTTCCAAGGCCATTTTGAGGGCCTAAATAAAGGTTTTTTGGGATTGATATTCCCAATGATATCCAAAGTCTTTGATTGACCACCCTAAATGAATCTCCTCTACGATACCTTTCCAATGGGCTATCATTTCCTAAAACAGAGATCGTATGCAAAATTTACGACCCTGGGAAGTTGATGTACTAACTTACCTAAACGGGGCCCACATGACTTTTGGTGCTTCATCTCGTAGGGTTAGGTTTTTGGATGTATAGGGTTTTTTAAATTCATGTTTATTGTAAAAACACCTTCATATCCTCATTGTAATCATCTTCTTGCGAAATAGCGTAGCCTTCACATCTCTTCTCAAAGATAAGCCGCCACCATTCCAACAAGCTTGTTTTCCGCTGCATTTTACAGTTTCAACTTATTTCCTTATTGAATAGAAAACCAATTTTACTATATCTTTGTTATTTTGTGTTAAGAATAATTTAATAATTTGTATTCATTTCATTTTTCTCATAAAATCTAGATTAGTGGTATCAGAGCAGTCTGCTCCTTTCCGTCTTAATGCATGTCCCCAACAAGATCAAGGTACAAAGAATTGGGTCTCGAGCTTGTTTCTCTTGAGGAAAAAATATCTCGCACACCCAAGAGAACTCTCATGGAAGGAGAGAATAAATATTGTGGGACAAGAGATCCTTTCAAAATGTTGTTTGAGGAATCCCTCATGCAACAGAGGAATGAGAAGATGGATAGTTTCGCGCAAATCCTCCGGTGACTACCAACAGGCAACGCATATTCCTCGAGCGGAGGTGTCACCCCCTTCAAGGTACAAATCAACTTCCATATTCCTATATTTGAAGGTCAGATAGACACAGATGTTGTATATAATTGGTTGAATCTACTAGAAGGGTATTTTTCTGTCCATAAATGTTCGAATAGAGAAAATATTACTTTTGCACTCCTCAAAGTCGTTCCCCATGTCAAATATTGGTGCGAAACTTTATGTGAGAAAAAGGAAACAGAGGAACCTTCATTATTTACATTCGCGACCACCTAAGAATCCTTTAGGGATGCTATTAAGGAAAAATATTACCATGTCAGAAGTTATGACGACTTGTATACCAAATGGACCACACTATGGCAAGAAAGAGACTAAGTAGTGCCAGAGTTCAAAAATATCTTCCATACCTTGTGCACCAAGCTAGGTATCAAATATTCATAGAAAAATCTAGTGCTCAAGTATCACTTTTCTCTGCATAGATACATCCATACTGAAATGGAATTTCTAGACATCTCGTCCTTGGGCACGACCTGCTGATATGCTGTCAAAATCGAGCAGAAGCTAAAACAAATGACGCAATAATTTGGGCCTGGGAACCCCACACAGAAAAATTCAGGAAGGGGTGGCCCCAACCCATAGAACAAAGGATAGAGAAAATATGGATAGTATGAGGACAACCAGTCCAAGACGCAAGCAAAGAAGGATACCAGAATGCTATAGCAGAAAAACCCCTCTACGAACTACACCAGGGTTCTAAAATCTAGGCAGAGTTAACCATCTAAAGTCTCCTATTTTTTCTCAATTGTCCCAACATTACCCCCTAATCATACATAAAAGTAAAAATGTAGGAATCCAGTAGGCATACCTTAAACTCTACGTTCAGTGTCAATCCCTTTGCGCTTAGTTGTTTCTTGACTACAAATCTCCTCCCAAGGCTGACCTCCATTCACCAAAAGACAAACAAGAAACTACAACCATGCATTATGCATATGGATTAGTGGGTTAGACATCATAAACAAGAAATTTAAAAAAATCATGGAAATATAAGACGTCATTTGGCGGGACGAAAAAATTACTTCTTTATATTAATCTTACAAAAGTCACTTACAACATAAGACCGACACTGCTCCTCAAACTTGGTCCTGGGCTCCTCTTCACAATGCACCAACTAATCAAACTCACAATATGGTTGTCGAATATTGGGGCAAAGGGGGAATATGGAAATGGGTAGAGTTTCTATGTTATCTTTCTTATCTCTTGCAATGGGATCCCAACCCTTTCTTTTATAGGCCAAAAGGGACAGTAACGGTTGGGGTGACTGGCTATGGGCATTCAAACGGTTAAGTAATGGCCTAGAAATTAGTATCCTATGAAAATTTCCACATTTCACGATATTATGTGAGTGTAATCAGGCTGTAGTGGCTCAACAAGTGTGTGTACATGGGAAGTAATGGTGCAGGGCGTGTACACCTTCAAAATGATGGTTTTTAGAAGAGTTGTTCAATAATGACTTGGCAAAGATAGAAAGTTAGATGGCCTGATGCCAAATATCCATGTTAGGTGCAATTTAGGGTTATAACAGATGCCCCCTAATGTGTGAGGTCAGAATACCATCTTATGGCTGAAATACATTACAAATATTCACCACTATACGATGCAAGTGAGCCCAAGGACCGGAGTTCAGAAGGTTCCATCTGCAAAAATAACAAATTGTCTCACCGAGGCGGGCATACCCATGCTCGAGATGAAATAAAATCATGGTTTCCAATCAAATACACTGCGGATCGATGTCATATAACTATATAAAGTGTATTTGCGAGCAATACACAATGAATCTACATCAAAATAAAAAATATATACATGTATAGTATCCACTTTTAAGAAGCCAATGATGCCTGATGGTTGGAGATGAGGTATTCAGAGCTCAAGAAACAACTTCAAAATATTCAAAACTTGGGTAGGAGTTTAATATGCATGTACAAATTCACTACCTAGATGTCTTTGACAAATCATCGGTAACAAACAAGAGGATCTTGATGATCATGCATAGAAATGCATTGATTTTGAGCAAGGACTTGATTGGTCTTTTTGGATGGTCGGGCATGAGGACAAGAGACAAACTGCAAAAGGGTCAACTCAAGTTTAGTAAGACTTCCCTTGGACAAACGGAAGGATGTGGTTTGTCCAAGGGACACTCATTGTGCTATCAAGAAAAATAAAATACTTTCCCCTTCCTCTTTTTGGGGTATATTTTATTTTTTTGTCTTTTTCAATAATTTTGGGAATCTTGAAAAATAATAAATAATGTTGTGTTACAAAGGAGGATCGAGTGTCATAGACACACTAGTTCCAAGCGCAAGGAACACATTGATGCTCAGAGAAAGGGGACATATGCAGGAGAAGGACACTCAGGAAAAATCCTCCATGGGTCAAGGTGTGAAGATGTAGAGGCAAAGTGCTACAAGGGTTGTTTATAAGGCATGCTTTAGATAGTTTAGTTGAGAGAAACATGGAGCCGACATTAGGCCAAAGACACAAAAATGAAAATGCAATTAATAAGACACCATGATAACATCCTTCGATGTGATTTTAACGAGCCTAGAGAAGGTAAGCTTGACAATTTTTCATTTTTAGAGTCTGCAAAAGCGTAAAAGGAGACTTCACTGGGGTACCTTTATCAAAGGTAGTCTAGTCGGTTCGAAAAAGGGGTAAAATAGCACCGAACAAACATCTATTCAAAATCATTTTAATGAGTGTGATAAAGACAATATCACTCGACAATCTTTTCATTTTTAAGGAGTCTGAAAAGAGCTTAACTATGGACTTCGTAAGGGATGTTCTTCTGGACCAATTTAACGAGTGTAAATAAACAAGGTCACTCGGCTATCTTTTCAATTTTAGGGAGTCTAAAAAGAGATTAACTATGGACTTCGTGGGGGTTCCTTTTTTGTAAGTTTAGTCCCTCAGGCCCGAAAAAGGGTTAAATCTATACCTGAGAATACTCTTCTAGAGAACCGAGGCTCCTAGAGTACACCTTTGTTCTTACTTTTGACCATTCAGGCTGAAAAAGGGGTAAACTACCATCGGACATACGTGCCTTCAAATTTCATTTTAGCGAGCGTGAAGGGAAACAAGATCACTCGACAATCTTTTCATATTTAGAGGGTCTGGAAAGGACTTAAAAGAAGACCCGTTATGTTTTGGGAGTCCCAACAGGGCGTTCAAGAGTGATAATGAATCATGCAAATGAGGGTCATACTTGTAATCATGAAAAAATAATAAGGACTCTTGAGCCTATAGTCATTAGTGATGGCATGGACACCAAAATGCAACTAGGATCTACCTAGGGCATCCATGTGAAAGTAGGCTCTACCACTAAATTATGACACTTCTAGAGAAAGACTGAGGATTCTGTGTCACAATTTGGTGGGATCAACCCTATGGCAAAGTGGAAAATACAATGAGGTGAAACAAGTGGAGGTGGAAACCTAACTTACATCCACAAAGTTGAAAAAGAGACTTTTTACCAAAAGACCTTTAAAAGGACCCAACTCTCCAAAATTTTTCCCAATACCCAAAGTAACACTTATCGTAACATTCCATAAGAAACTCATGAACCATACTAAATGATTTTTAAGTTAGACAAAATGACAAAAGGGTTCGAAAAAATGACAAAAAGGGCCAAAAATGTCTATAAATAGAAGTTTTGTAGCTCATTATCACTATTACGAATTGAGAATTGACCAAAAGTAAAAAAACACCCCTTTGTCAAAAGAGTTGATTTACGGAGCTTCAGTGGACGAAATGCACTTCTTCTTGGACCAAGTAAGTACAAATTAGCCCCTCCTGCATTTCCATTCCTCCTTTTTGTATTTATTTTTGTTTTTTTGGGGGGCGCTAACCTTTAAAAGGGTCATCCCTATGTGTATGTGGGTTGTCCTAGGAAAGAACGTGTATTCCTGCATGTAGATGAAACTCTCCATGCGGTCATACATGACTATATCCACTACAACCCACATATACCCTCCATCATGTGAAAAAATAAAAAATTCAAGAGTTAACTCTCCATGATTTTGTATTTTTGCAGGATATTTGTTCATTGGAGAGAGAGGGAACATGAGGACTTTGATTTTTTGGTCTCAAAAGACCCCACTATTGTCATTGTCTTAGCACAATGTGGGTTGCTAAAATTCTTCCAGTGTCTGTTCATGAGGGCACAACCCAGGATGCTAAATGCCTTGGTAGATTACTGGCACTCAGATGTGGAGGCATTCATGCTCGAGGGATAGTCGTTGACTCCGACGACTGAGGACATCTATTTTCTGACTTGCCTCTCAAGGAGAGGGGAACCAATCAACCTTCATACTTTTCCCCCAGGGACTCATAACATAACCAAGTTGATCAGGCTACACTGCGAGGCAGGCATAGACAAAGTCAGTTCTCAGGTGCCTATAAACAAGATCAACAACCTACCGCTGAAAGTGATTGTTCTACTCATTGGGAGGATCATTGGATCTATAGCTTTGCATCAGGCTTCTCGAGCGCACATGCATTTTGTAGTTCAGTGCTTAAATGCACAATTTTTTTACTGGAGCACAACCATGCTGACATGCATGAAGAGACAGTTGACATATTGTCGAGTGCGGGTGCATAGGAACATCAAGTTTGGGACTATTTTGTGCTCTTTATTCTTTGAGAGGGCACTCAGTCTCAGTCCTCGAGCGACGGTATGAGGGCACATGGACCCTCTCCCAGCATTATGCCGATGGGCGGCGTTGTTTCCGTGACAAGGGGGAGGGAGGACCATTGAGGCCTTCGATGACAAGTTTTTTTACTGGTGGTCTCTACAGATTTCCGCGATAGAGGACTACCCCTATGCTGGGATCAAATTCTCCAGGGACCTTGACATGGCCGTACCTCCTGAAGTAGAGCGAGGAGAGTTAGGTATGCTTGTTTTTTCAAAGTTATTTAATTTTTATTTATTTTATATATATCAATTTTGTTTGTGTACCAGAGTGTCTGCTAAGTATGTATCCATTCTGTACAGATGTGGGACCAGTGCGTCCAACAGATTGCATGAGGACCAAGCGACGTCCTTGACCAGAGGCAGGACCAACAACAGCAGGGGAGCCTCCAGTCGGAGAGGCTGATAGAGTTTTCATATGGGTGGAGCGGAACCTTACTACGCTCACTTGCACAGTCCCAACGGTAGATATCGAGGACTTCCCACCATCAGTGAAACCTCATGTAGTTGGGGTTCCATGAACCTAAGTCCGGCTCTTCCATCATTTGGAAAACATTGTTGTTCACTACGGCAGGGCCAAAAGGCCCCACCCTTAGCTAGGCTAGACTACTTATGTGTCAAGGGAACCTTTTGTATCTATTTTGAGGGCATAAGCCCCGTGACTCTTACTGGACCTATTTTTGAGGTGCTTGCGCCCACCCATGTACTCTGATATTTTTGATATATATATGGATATTTTACATATTTTTTCGTCTTATGGATTACATCTATTTTAGAAATGTATTTACATGTGTGTGTGTGTGATTTTTCTTACATGTGTGAAAAATGCCAATCTAATGTATGATTATCTAGAGTATATGTGATTTGATTCAATATCCTAGGAACATGGATATACCTAATGTAATCAAAGCTTCGTTCTAAGAGATGTACCCTAAGGAATCGTCTGAGTAGAGTCGGATCGTGAATGCAGTAAACCCTATTTAACTGGGACACAACCCACTGAGTGTCTAAGTATACTCAGAGGTGAGAGATACCATGCGACAAAGCGTCATGAAGAAACTCTAGAACTATGTTGTATTCAACAACATTGTTTGTCGTGTCACCTAAATAGATACCTCCTAAAGATAGAAACTAGCCTTGAGGTGTGAAAATCACCCAGGCTGTGGAAGAAAGCCTCCGAGTGTGTCAGCTAGAGTCTTCTGCAAACCCAACAAACACTTCTGATTCACTTGACATCTGCCATAGTGAAAAAGATGACATAAAAAATGACACGTCTATAAAACCAAAAGACAAAAACTAAAAGAAAAATGTATAAGAACTAAACATATGTTACAAGAAGTCACCCGAGATGACCAACCTATGAGTAATACTTCTTGAGGTAAAGCCCATTTCTAGGCTCTGCCAAAGCATTTACCTCAAAGTACACCAAACAATAAGCACCTTTCTTTATAACCTCCTTAATGATGAAAGGACCGAACCACATGCGTTTGAACTTGTCTGCCCCCAAGGGATCCTTATCTTGGTCATGGACTAGGACAAGGTCGCTTCAGAAAAAATGCGAGGACGAATATACCGATCATACTGACACCTGATTTTTTGTTTGTGAGACTCATTAGCCAAGGTTTCATCTCGACGCTGCTCATTGAGCTGCTCAATATATAATAAGCGTTCTTCATGTGGTGAAGTATCTGGCAGTAACTGTACTGCCAACTTTAGAGACAGGATCTGGCACTCTATTGGAAAAACTGATTTCGATCCGTAAATGAGTTAAAAAGGTGAGAAAATGGTTGCAGTATTAACAGACGTTCCGTAGGCCCATAATGTCGAGTACAACATCAAATGCCAATTTGACTTTGCCGAATAGATCATTCACTGCAGAATATTATTAAGAGATTTATTCACAGCTTCCACCTAACCATTCTCTTATGGGTAGTAGGATGATGAATGCTCTTGCCTCAATCCAAGATTTGACGTTAACTCAAACATCATTTTGTTCTGAAAATGACTGCCATGGTCAATGAAAATCTCTCTCAGGACGTCGAACCTTGCTATTATCTGGTTGAACAAAAAGAGAGTTGTAGTATCTCCATCATCTTTGAATGTTGGCATAACTTCGACCCATTTTGTGAATTATCCTATTGCTACGATGATATAACAATTCCTACTTACTGAAGGAGGTTTGCATGTAGTATAATCAATCCCCCACTTGGTGAAGGGACCAACTGTGATGATGGGAAACATGGGAGTAGGGTGTGCCCTCATCTTCTGAGAGACAATCTGACATGGGTGGCACTTCTTGACCGATTCAACACAATATTTGATTAATGTCAGCCAAAAGAAATCAGCTCATAGAATATTTTGGGATGTTGCCAACCCAGAAAAATGACTGCCACATGCTCTAGTGTGGCAATTGTTAAGCATATTTTTCACTTCTTCATGAGTGAGGCACCGAAAAAGGATAAAATCTACACCTCGATGATACAGAGTGTCCTCGAGTATGAGATAGTTCTTACCTGATGGTGTATATGGTGACGCTCATCACGAGAAGCAGAGGTGGGGCACTTCAAAGTCTAGATATAGACTAGTATATCTCCATACTAGGGATCTGAAGACGTGATCAAAAACATGTCTCCTTTAATAGGCAACTCTTCGGCCATAACATCACCTGACTCGACCAGAAGTTCTGAGATGAGTTCTGCAAAGACGAGTGACTTTTTTTATTTCCCCGAAGCAAAATCTAAGTCAAATTCCTAGAGGATAACTATCCATCTACTGATCTTTCTTTCGATTACACGTCATGTCAACACGTATTGAAAATGGATTCACAACGGCAATGATGGTGGTCCTATGAAACAAAATATAATGGCAGAACCATTGGACAATATGAACTACTACCAATGCAAGTTTTTTGACATGGGAATAATTGAGTTCCGGTCCAACCAGGCCTTGAATCAGGTAATAAACCACATATTCTGAGAGAAAATCATCTTCCTAAACCAAGAGCATACCGACAGACGACTCCGCAACGACCAAGTATAATAAGAAATATTTACTATAATTGGGTGGACAAAGTAGAGGGGCAGATGTGAGGGTGTGCTTCAACATGTCGAAAGAGCATTGAGCGGCCTCATCCCAATGAAAAGGAACGTCCTTCTTCAATAAACACATGAATCCCTTTGTGATCTCGACATAGTTTTCAATGAAATGCCGTAAAAAAATATCTTTTCCCTATAAACTCTTAGGTTTAGGGATTGTGTACGGGAGAGGAAACTGAACTATCACCTCAACCTTGAAAGGATCGACCATGATCCCCATTGTCGAAACTATGAAACCTAGTAGACAAGCCGATGTCACGCAAAAGCTGCACTTGTTTGGATTCAAGTGGATTCGGTAGTAGCGACATCGCTCAAAGATAAGTTGGAGGTGTGTGGGATGATCAGATCTCTTACGAGATCATGATGTTAAATCATCAATATAAGCCTCGACTATGTGTTTGAGATCGTGGAAATAAAAAGACATGGCCCGCTGAAAAGTAGCTCCAGCATTTTTTAGATCAAAAGGCATCTTCTGATAAGCGAATGTACCCCATGGACAGATGAAAGAAGTTTTGTTTTGGTCTTCAAGTTTAATTTGTATCTAATTATATCCCAAAAAACCATCCATGAAAAAAAAGTCCTCACAACCTACGCATTCATTGACTATCTGGTCAATAAATGGTGTGGGGAAATTATCCTTTGGACATACCCATTGAGTCAATTGGACGGGGTAGATGGAACCGGATTTGAGTAGTTTCTCTACTTCAACCTTAATAGTTGTTGCTTTCTTAGGATTCAATGGATGAAGATTTTGTCGGATCGGCTTAGCATCGGGATGTGTCGTGATCTCATGTTCGACGATTCTTGGATATATGCCTAGCATTTCCTCATAAGACTAGGCAAACACCTCGCAAAATTATTTAAATAAATTAGTGTATATTCGAATCTCCTCGGTGGAGCAGTCTGCTCTGATGAAGACATTCTCCACAATGCTGGGGGTTTTGGATATATCAATAGGTATCGTTTCAGCAATGGTTTCCATATTTCCTTCAGTGTAAACTACATGCATAGCCAAAAGATTGATAGGACAAGACATATCTCCAGTCATAGTCAAAGTGAATTCACATGCTTCAATTATTCTTAACTATGGGAGGAAATAAGATCTATGATGGAGATCATCCCATGGTTTGTATGGTATAGTCATTGCCTTGATAATATCCTCATCATAGGAAAATACTAAGTCTAAAGAATCAATATTGGTGAGGGAACTTTGAGCCCAAATAGGCCCGAGAACTAGATCTAACTCCTATGTGGGAGTTGGATCGGGGTAAACGGAAGTTTGTTGGACTCTAGAGTACGCAACTTCTATCGTGGACAAAGGCATGGCCATGCCATGGTGCCCTATCCCTTCCATCGTGGCTGATGGGGAAGGAAGAGTTTACAGGTCATCAAAGTAAGTCGTATGAAATGATGAAACTTGAAAAATTTCAAGCCTAGGTTGGTTAGGAATATCCAATATGTAATTGACATTGTCGGTCGGAGGTGGGTAATCGAAAGTACCCATAAAAGGTGGGCGCTAACCAAACCCTACGTTGACGATGTTAGGTTGAGGGTTATCAATCATCGAGACCGTGGATGCCCCCTGTGAAGGGTCTATATGGGAGAAAGACAACTGATCAATGGACATGATCCAACCCTTGTGTGGAAACAACAAGACCCGAAAAAATGTCGTGACCACTACTTTCATAGAATAGTTCCAACTCCTTCCTAATGAGAGATTGTAGTCGAGAGACACATCAACCACTTCAATCTCAACGCACATGGTCTTCCCCCCCAACTGCACTGGGAAAGAAGGGATGATTCCATGTGGTCGGAATGAATGATCATCGAACACAGTAAAAAGAGTAGGTGACAAAGAAAACACGGGTTGGCCAATGGGCTTCCAACATGCCAAGGACATCATGCATGTTGAGGCACCCTCATCAACCACCATGCGGAAAATGTTTCGAGCAAATTTTTTTGGGGTATAAGCCACTACTATCTGAAATGCCACGTGGTATGGGAGACGAGGTTTCAAGTTAGTCATATCAAGCATGATCATTTCTAGATTACAAGTCTCAGCTGATCCTAAGGTAGTTAATAGAGCCTTTCTTTTGGAAGGGTAGCTCTGGAGGACTTCCAAAGCCGACATTGCATAAGGGGTTTGAGACAAATCCTCCACCACAGAGTAGTTCTGAGTGACCCTTGTGTTTAGATTGGGAGAATCTTTTTTGAACACATCTTTTGGGATGCATGTCATCATTTCGCCCAATGTCTTCTCAATCTGGAGAGGAAGAGGTAGGTTTTCAACTTCTTTACCCTTCTTAGTGGTGTTTGGCATTCTGTAGTTATGCGCTCTAGTTGATATATAGGCATCACCTTTCATCATATACACATTCACGGAAGATGGATTACTCGCAAATGGAGGGGGTCCCTTACTACCCCCATCCATGCTCGAAGAGGCTTGAGCTAAATTTTGGCCATGTGGAAATGGGTTCGTTAACATGACAGGCTGTTGTTGTGCCAATAACTTCTGGGCCTCCACAAGCCGAGGGCACTGGTGAGTCAGATGGTCTTCCTTGCAAATATTACATGGATACTTCGACTTTTTCTTCTCTTTATTGCCACCGTCAACGTTATTGGTGGGTTTCTTATCTCCCCCTTACCCTTCTTTTGTTGTTTTTTCTCTTTGTCAGGTTACTGTGGGACCTTCGGGTTCGTCGATTACACACTGTGTACATCCAACATTTGGGTGGGGGGGACAACCAAACCAGTGGCCTGGCTAGCCGTTGTCTGTTGTATCAACAATTGCTGCAATTGATTTGATAGTTGATCAACGGGCTTTGATTTCACTAAACCAACAATACCATCAGCATTTGGTCCAGACCTCTGTCTGGTATTGTCAAGTGTTGACTGAGATGCATCTGGAAAGACTTCGTAAAGTAAACTAGACTAAGAGTAAATCAGCACTAGCTGTTGAACTCTCATTATCGCTTCTTCTTCTGAAAACACCCCTGACGTTGCAACGTCTTTGGATAACTGAGGTACCAAATACTTAAGGAATCGCTCAAGCAGGAATGTTGGTGGGACTAGTAATTTTATCAAAATCTTCTGACGTCTCCATTCTCGGATGTGATCAGAGATATGGTCCACATTTGTCTGCTCAAAATTGGCTATCAATTCGGTGTCAGTGTCGTATCTCACAGGAAATTTAAAATGGTTTAAGATAGCCATACTCAATTCGTCGAAGGAAGAGTATCTCAAGCGGTTGATCTCAATGTACCATTTCATAGCACTCCTAATGAGAGTGTGTTAAAACAAGTGCAACTTTACAGATTCATCTCTCAATGAGTTAGATGAGCACCAAAGATGGAAGGTAGTCACATGATCGCCTGGATCTTCATTAGACTTAGCTTCGAGCTTTGGGATGTCCAAAGGAAACTTGGTCATCCTAGGAGGCTAACATGGATCGTGACAGATGGGTTCGTTTAATAACCTTGTCAAGTATGGCAAGTGCAGAGTTGCTAGAAACCATAATTTGGGTTGTTGGTTATAACTAGGGAAAAAGGAGCTTGGTGTTTGGCTGGCACCAGGTTTCCAGGAAAAGTTAGGTTGTTGGACAAGGTTCTAGTAAAAACCATGGTCTTGAACAACGTATGAATTTTCCGCTTACTAAGATGTCATTGATTGAATCCCATAATAGGACATAAAAATCTAGGCTATGGGCAGTCAAATGGTTAAGTAACAACCTAGAAACCAGTCTCCTATGCAAATTTCCACATTTATTGATATTTTGTGAGTGTACGCAGGCTTTAGTGGCTCAGCAAGTGTGTGTACGCGAGTATTAATGGTGCAGGGTGCGTACACCTTCAAAATGATGGTGTTTAGAAGATTTGTTCAATAATGGCTTGGTAAAGATAGAAAGTTAGATGGCCTGATGCCAGATATGCATGTCAGGTGCAATTTAGGGTTATAACACAGAAAGACAAAGAAATATATCAAAAAGTGGTGCGACTTCCATAAGATCCCTTGGAATAACACTATTGACTACCACTCAAAGCATTCATTGGTGGGCAAAGTGAAAGCCTCTTAATCATATGATGGTTCTGACTCTGAGTCAGAGCCAAAAAGGGGAAGACAGATCATTGACACAGAACCTAGTTTCACCGTTGCTACCACCAAGCTCCAGCCTGGTGAACCAGACGAGCCAGAAGAAGGTGAGCACATCTTCCATTCACAGATGTGGGTAAAAGGCACCCCATTGAAATTCATCGTTCCCAGTGGTAGACATAAGAAACTCATTTCAAAAGAGGTCATCAAGAGACTAGCCCTATCGATAACACTACACCCACAACCCTACACCATTGGATGGCTCCACCGAGTAAGAGATCTTCACCTCAGCCAATAGTGTCGACTTTCGTACGACATCAAGCCCTTCAAAGATAAGGTATTGTGTGATGTTTCTCCTCTCGAAGTTTTTAATATTCTTTTGGGCCAACCTTATTTATGGAAACGTCATGATGTATATGAGTCTACACCTCATAGTGTTATTATTACTTTGAACAGGAAATTGTACATGATACCCGAGGCAGTCACTCCTAGTGTTATTTCCTTGACCTATGCCAAGCAATGCAGGAAGGTAATCTCTCAAACCAGGAAATTTGTCTTCTTCGTGATTATCTCTTAGAGTGAGTGAAATATCGCAGCCACATCCAGGGCCTCCACACCTTATATATACACACAACAGAAATAAGTGGATAAAGTGGTGGAAGAATACTCATATATCTTCTCCTCTCCTACCGGGGTATCTTTGCAGTTCCAGGTCAATCATCCCATTGATATGACCCCAGATGCACCCCTACCCAATGGTCCAGTCTACCATCACTCTCTATTAGAAAATGAGGAGATCAAGAGGAATATCCAAGAACTGCTCCATAAGGGGCACATACATCCCAACTCATCACCTTCTGGGATCCCAATCATGATAGTACATAATAAAGACAAGATCTAGTGACTCTGCATTGATTACCAAGCCTTGAATAAAATCACAGTCCAAAATCGGTACTCGATTCCCCGAATCCATGATCTCCTTGATCACCTCATAGGGGGAAAATAATTCAGTAAGATAGATATGAATTATGGCTACTACCAGGTCCCAATAGAATAAACAGATGTATGGAAGACCGCCTTCAAGTCAAAAGAAGGTATTTTTGAATGGTTGGTCTTGCACTTTGGTTTGACAAATGTTCCAACAATTTTTATGAGGATGATGGACGATATCCTATGACCTTTCACCAATAATTTTCTATTGGTGTATTTGGATGAAATCCTCATCTACAACAAGACTTGGGCAGAACACTTGCAATATATTTAGCAGGTTCTTCACACCCTGTGGCAACACAAACTATATGCAAACTTGGGAAAATGATCCTTTGGCATGGACATGGTCCATTACTTAGGCTACATCATTGATCGGTATGGTTTTCATGTGGATCCAGCCAAGATGCAGGTCATCCGTGACTGGCCATCCCCAACCACACTCCTTAAACTTTGGAGATTCTTGGTCCTCACCAATTTCTATCGCAGGTTCGTGTTGGGATTATCTCATATCGCATGGGCCCTCGGCCAAGTAACCAGGGGTGGATATAATATAAAATTTGTGTGGGGCCTGTCCCAACAACAAGCCTTCGATGACTTGAAGAAGCATTTCTTCTCATCCCCGATACTTTCATTACCAGAAATGCAACATCCTTTGAGATCGAAACAGATGCTTCAGGCTATGTTGTGGGTGTCTTTATCACTCAACACAACCACCCTATGGCATATCATAGTGAGACACTATCAAATGATATCCATGAGTACCCTACTTGTGACAAAGAAATTTACTCCATTGTGCAAGATTGCTACTAGTGGAGACATTACATTCTTGGGAAGGATACAATAATCCACATTGATCACAAGCCACTACAGTTCATGCAAACCCAAGGAAAATTTCAAAATCACCGTATCAGAAGTGGTCCACATACTTACAGCAATTCCACCTAAACATCAAGTATAAAACAAGAAGTACCAACCGAGTTGTTGATTTCCTCAGTCGACCTCCAGTTGTGACACTCACCACGGTGCTAGAATCTTTTGGCCATGAGACCTCTGGATGGCCCCACCTCTACGAGATAGACCCTGACTTCTCCACCACCTACCAAATGTTGGGTGCCAACTCAGTGGTCACTAATTTCCATCTTCAAGATATGTTGTGTTGATACTAAGAGGGGGGTGAATTAGTATCAAATACAATTTAAAACCTTTTTCAACTTATAATTAAACCATTCAATTATATCCAATGATAAATGAACAATGGTATAAGAGTTACACCAATACACCACAATACACCATGCACAATATATGAGAAATAATCAATAGTTTTTGTTCAAGGGAAGTAATGACTTCCAAAGGTAGCTACAGCTTCCAAAATGTAAATGGAGGGATAAACCTCCAAGAGGAAGATACAATCCTCCCTATGGTTCAAGTTTTACAAACCATCTTTTTGCAAGTGAATTTGTGGCTGTTATTGTTCCTTATATTTGATTCCTTGATCGTTGGGGTCGAGTAAGGTTGTTATAGCGAATTTGTGGATGTGCCAATATATGGCGTTATTGTTCCTTATATTTGATTCCTTGATCGTTGGGTTCAAGTAAGGTTGTTATAGGGTAGTGTAAGAAAAAAATGAAGAAAAGTTTGTTACAACTTTGTCTCCACGGAAGTGTTGGATTTGAGATTGCTCACAATATTGAACTATGAAAATTGTGTTACCATAACCAATACAGTTCTTTATGGGAGGAGGCGATGTGAAGGAGTTACGTAAGATTGAGAGAATTTCTTATTTACAAGGAACGATTTGATGTAACTAGTTCTTAGATTATAAAAGTTTTTGCCAAATATTGATACCTGATTTTCGTCAAGAACAATTGTTGGCATGTGCCTTATGATGATAATTTGTTTGTTATCAAATTAGACAACTTAAGTTAATAAGAGTTTGTTATTTGTATGGTGTTTCAGTGATTATGTTTGAATTCCTCAAGTTTTTTTGAATTTTAAAAATTATTATATTAAATTACGTAAATGAAATTAGAGTTATGACTTGAATGTACATAAGGGAATAGCAAAGGAAATTATGTTATCGAATTGGAGGGTGAATATAAACTTAGTGATGATTAATTGAATCCTTATTCCTAGGTATGTAAGTCGAGAGACGTATATATTTTATTATAATATAATATATAATCTGTGCAAATTGTCATAATTAAAGATTGTGTGCTAGTTGCACTGATTTCATATTTCACCCTATGGAATTAATAAATTAAATCCTTGAAATCAGTGACAAATCCTTACATATGGTATGAAGATATGTTTGTATTCCTCGTTTATGATATATCACTTTATTTACAAGTTTATGATATTGAATTTAGAGACATGATTATATATATATATA